>CM076266.1:38279924-38457424 GCA_038380795.1 Pyrocephalus nanus
TTTATGTTCCCATAATTCAGTAACGAATAACACAGAAATCTATATGAAAATTAAAGCAAGAAACTGATTAAGGCTAGGCATCTTTTTCTACAAAGAATTAATGATGTGTTTCCTACTTCACTGTCTCTTACTTTATGAATAGCAGCAGAGTTTCCATGTGTTCTGCTTCTTCCAGTCAGATGAGCTGATGGCTGAGTTTGGTGGAGGTTACTGAAACAAGGACTCTTGTAGCATTTAGAGAGTTGGTGGTTTATACTGCTTCATTGATAGACTTCCATTCCATGTTTGATTACTATGCTTTAGAGTATATAATTATGGTTATGAAGTCAGTGATTGACTTCCTGGTGGTTGAAGAGTGGGGATTGTTAGAGGTTCCAGATTTGAGATCCTAGAAGTTCGTAAAGTCTGGAAAAATAAACACAAAAATTTTTAATACAGGAAAAGCAATTCAAGAGTACAGTAATTTCAACACATAACTGAGTCTGTAAAACCATGTTTCCCTATGACATTGCTTGGAGAAGAGGGAGGAAAAGACCCGGTAAAACCCACCCACGTTAGAGAATGATGTAGACTTCAGGAGAGTGTTCTGTCCTTGCCCAGTTTTAACTTCTGCTGATGCTAATGGAAGTTGTTTGCCTGCTGGTGAGATGATACTGGAGTATTAATTGAAGACTCATACCTAAACTTGTAATTACTTCCATATAAATTTTTCATTTATTTGACTTTTTTCTCTGACTGTCAGGTATGATGGTTCATTCCACAAATAAATATGTTATGCCTAGTCTGTTTTGAACAGTGTCATAGAATCATGGCATAAATGATGTGATTAACACATCAGGCTAGAAATTTACTTCATTGCCAAAACTGTATGGTGCAGTTGCATGAAGTGTCATCTCTGTCAGTATATTGGGAAGATGCTGGGAACTACTGAGACAATGTTTAGGAATATGCAGTTTGGGTCTACCTTTTGGCTAATGTTAACATCTCTATATTTACACAAGCACAAGTTTCATTGTGCTAAGTACATCTGACAAGTCATCTACATCTTTATGGTAAATTGCTTTGCTTTTTCAAAACTAAAACTATCTATAACTCAGCTGCTTCACTGAAAGCTGCACACAGGTGTTTGGTGCACTAAGGCAGTAAAATAATTTATGTCTATTAGTCTAACCCTTCTTAACATTAAAACAAAACTATTTTTGTTGTTTTCTTCAAAAAGCTTTCAATATGATGAATCTCCAATAAAACCAAATGCAGCTTCTGATGATTTAAACTGATCTTTTAACAGATAAATCAGATTCCATGGTTAGCACTGTAATCATCTTGTCATGCTTAGTGTGATTATTCACCTTTTAAAAGTAATAGCAAAGTTTTTCAGGTTCTGCAATCTTCTGCAGGTTCCTGGAATGAAAGAACTGTACACATACCATGTAAAACAGACTGCTGGATGAAGCTTTATATTTATAGGAAATTATATATTGACCTCATATTTAATCCAATGTACTTTAAAACAGAACAGGTTTTTCAAGACTTAAATTAATTTAGTGAAGGTTCCATTAAGAAATACTGATAGTGTGTCCCTCAATTTGCTAGGAAAATAGTTGTGTCATTATCTGTCATCTTACTAATAAACAGTTCAGAGTTAGGTGTATGCATTTTAGAACTCCAGCTATGGTAGTCTGCTCTGTATTTTAAATTAAAAGTGTATGTCTTAGTCCACATTGATCTGAACTTAGCACCAAGTTTTCAGTAAAGAAAATGATTTAAAAAAAATTTTCATTGCAATTAAAAATCATTTCTCTTGGGAGAAAGTACAGGAGAAAGACTGTAATGATTTTTGTGCATCAAACTTTTATCTGGTGTTGCATTTGGAGGGTATGTTGGCTATATGAGTGCATGCATCTTAAATGGACTAAAATTTTATTTTTAAACTTCCTCCTTTGATTTAGACAGTGCTGAATGGTGAGAATTTCTTTAAAATTGGATACATCCTGTTTCTGTGTTACCAGAGCATAGGCAACACTGTAGTTAACATCTTCTGAAACACAGTACTAATAAATACCATTAATGTTATTTTAATGGACATTTTTATGTTGCAGTGATCAGTGTAAGCTTTCATAGTGAAGTACAGTGGTATTGCTACAGTACTAATTACATTTATTGCAATGGCTTTTGCTCTGTGTTTCAGCCGTGCTTTTGTGAGGTGGACTGTTTCACAGAGGCATGCTGATAATATATATGCTGTGAACACAGCAGATGATACTAGAATAAATAAATGTTGAAGTTGGTTATAGCTGTCTGAAGGCCTCTTAGTTATGAAATATGTATAAGGGTTGGTCCCAAGGGTTTAGAGGATAACTATGGCAAGAGGGTATGTGCTCAAAGAAGAGTCTGTTCTCTATGGAGCTTTCCACATCTGTTGATACAAGCTCTGTCACGTACACCACTTCTTATTTTTACTATTGTCATTACTGAGTTGCTCAAAGGTTGCAAACAAAAATAGGGTCCTGTTGTGGTAGGGATTCCTCAAATAAAGAAGTCAAGGGTTTACAATCCAGCATGGTGCCTAAGCTACTTTTACAGCAGTGCTTATAATATTAGTCTTGGAATGAGAAATAGTGGAGTGCTGTCATTTTGCAGCAGTGCCCTGGGCTAAATACCGTTCTGAGAAGTGGGGCCAGAGACCATGGGCAAGGTAAGTGCACAGCCTTGCAGTTACAGCTCTTGAGGATGGAGCTTGTGTCTGTCTGGCATTGGGTGTTAGTGCAGGAATATATGTGTCTTGTTCAGAACTGCAGGAAGGTAACTGATAACATTACCACACCATACTCAGTAGCTTACTACTTCTGCATAGGTAGCTGTGCTGTCCATTAAGCAGTTATCACACCTGTACCAGATGTTTAACTTAGGTAAATCCATCCCTGATGTTGGAATAAGAGCAGGTATATGAAGTGAACGACTCTCTCAGGCCTGGTTTGCTGATTATTTATTTATGTCATCATGCAATGCCTCTCATGCTGGCGTCTTCTGGGGTAGAAAGACTGATTCTTTTTAATTGCTGATATGCTTTGGGACCCAAAGCATTTATTAGATTTTTAATGCTAGAAGACTGTATCTGTGGTAGGGTATAATACTGAAGACTGGGGTCACAGTGGAGAAAAGGATATTAAAAATAGAAAAGTAATAGGATACTTTCAGTTGCACTTATAATGAGATGTTCAAAACTGATCAAAGAGAGCACTGAGACGGTAAAGCCAACAAATCCCTTCATGTTTACTTCATCCCCTGGAATGCCATAACCCAGGGGAAAGGTGATTTCTGATTTATGGGCTGGATGTGGCTCCTCCTGAAACAGCTGACCTGTCTTACAGCAGTCCCTGACACCCGTGCAACCCTTTTGCCTTAGCTTTCCTGGGAAGATGGCTTGGGGATTCTATTTCTGTGAGTTTAGCTGGCAACAGGACCTGTGCCCAGTGGAGGTGGCACACTTGCCCAGTTACAAGGGCTGTGGCAGGAGAGTGGGCATGTGTAGGAATAGAGTTCACTTAGCTAAGAATCTCCCTGATGTGGAGCAGTGCCAGTGAGTAAAGTGAGTGCACAATGTGATCTGGCTAATGCAGGGAGGTCAGTCCTTCATAAATGGAGGAGACCATTAAACAGAGCAGGTTCTTGGGAAGCTGGCACTGAAAATATGGAGAAAGAGGAGATAAAGAAGAACAGGACGTGAGTCTAAATCCAGGAAGCAGCCTGGAAAGTGATGCTACTGGACATAAGAAAGGCTCCGAGGGAGAAAGGCAATAAGACTTAGTGCAGAAAAAAGGGTCTTTCCAGAGACAGGCACTGGTGTCAGTATAGAGAGTGGCTGGAATAGAAAGAAGTAGGGTGGGGAATGTGGTTTTCCTGTAAATTTTTCTTTGAGCTTCTGTGTAAAATGTTTACTGCTTTTTCCTTAGAGATCTCTGTTTGGCAAATCCAGGTGATTAGGGGAGTAAACTGACAGTGTTTTGCTAAGCTGAGTAGGGAGATATTCATCTTTTCTATGACTATGTCCAGAAGACTCTGTTATCACATGAAGGGAAATATCTGTTAAAAATATACTTCAGGTTCTCTTTAATGGTGAAAGAGAGGATGAGTCTAAGCAGCCCACTCTTGATGTGGTGTTGATAGATATTCAAGTGTGATTGTGGACATTCAAATGGTCAAGTCAGGCTCTAACTAAAGTGCTCTAGGGTTGTTGGCTTTGATGCTATTGTTTAAAAAGAAAATGTCTTTTGTCTAGAAGGCTACACACTAACCATTTGGATTTAAGTTTGGAAGATACAGTTCTTCTGTGAAATTGTATTTATATCATTGATATTATGGCAGCAATGGGTTTCCTGAATTTTATACTTTTGTTTCATGTGCCTTCTTTCACCTCTAATAGGCAGAGATCTTTCTAGTTCTCTCATATATGCCTGCTAGGCTTGGTAGTATCTTCTGTAGTCAGTATATATTGATTTATAGCACTGCCAGGCCCAGCTCCTAGCGTTGGGTGAGAGCCTCATTTCCTGTGTCCTGTATCTGCTCTCACAACCTGACATTGCAGTTTACTGCTCTTTCCCATCTTGAAGATTAAAACAGGATAGGAAATGAGGAGGGATGGGTGCTGGAAGTCAGGCAAGCTAAGGAAAGTCCCACAAGATCCTGAATGTTATCACTGCTGCTCTGGGTTTGGAAATTCTCTCATGTCTCAAGAGAGAGGGGGAAAAACTGACTCTGTCATCTTATTACAATACTTTCACGTTTCATTCCCAAATGAAAACTTTGAGTTAGTTTATTTGGAAAGTTATCCACAGAAATGCACGAAAAAATACGTGCAATATTTAGGAGAACCCTCTGCAGAAATGTCTGGGAGTACACTTGTTTTCACATGCTTTTATTATTTTCTGCTCTTCTTATGACAGCTTTTGGGGAAAGACAACCTGCATTTTGCGTTGTAGTTTTTAATGCTTCAGCAGCTGGTGTTCCTGTGTCTGTTGGGATACTTGATCACGAAAGCAGGCCTTCAAGCAGACCCTGTTTACTCTATGGCGCATGCAGCAAGTGTGACACAGCATCGAAAATATCCTTATTGTATGTGTGGTGCAGAGCTGATGTAGCAAATGTAGTAACTATTAGACTGGAAGCTTGGGGAGTCTGGCAGCTTAACCTCATTATCTGTAAAGAAGTCTCATAGCTTAGCATCAGAAACAGTAAGGGGGTAGATGATGGTCAAAACTGTAGTCCACTGCCCAAAGTAGCTGACTTGTCAAGTGTAGTAAAGATCAGTACAAACAGGAAGCCCAGTGCCACTAACAATTTAACTGTTTTTATTTTTTGAAATTAATTTTGTTGAACAATCTGGTAAAAGAATAATGCAAAAGATTCTGAACTTTAAAGTTTAGTCTTGTGTTGCTCACAGGCTCCTTCAATGACAAGGATGTTCTCTGTAGATAATGCTTGAGGGTAGTGAGTGAATTATTTCAGTATAGATTTCTCTCTTTTTCTTAAATTGTATGTAGCATTTTATTTGTAGAGCAGCAGCTGTGTTGGCCTTAGCACATACCAGTTAGGTGAGGTCAAGGTGTGACGCTCAGTGTTGTTGCAAAAGACATATTGTCAAAGGACTTTATGGATTGTGAATTCAAGGCATGTGTATTATTACCAAAATCCTTTTGGGGTTATGGTGGCAGCTTTTTATGGTAAGGGATTATAGCTGATCAATATAGAGAACTGTGCAGTTTAATCTGTGGGTTGTGTGGTTTTGGTTTGATAAATTATTATTCTTGTTGTCTATGTACTTGCTAGTGTAAGCTGCATGGTTTGTACTAAACTTCACTAGTGAATGCCAGTCACAAGCTCTGAATGATTTTAGTGTTGCTTATTGCTTAACCAACAAGGAAATGTGAACCATTCTTCTTCCTCCTGTATCACTGATGCAACTTCTCTCTTCAATATTGAATAAACGGTCCCCTGTTAGAACAATTGACATCTGGAAGACTCTTCACAGAACTTCACATAGCAATGTTCTGACTCAGCCATTAGTTGTCGGAGCTCAAATCGAGGTCATCTCAAGAAATCTGTAATGCCTTTTACTTCTAGCAAGATCCGGCCTGAAAATCTGCTTAATGTTGTCATTCAAAATTTACATGGTTTCATTAGGCTTATTAAAAGCAATGAAAAATGCAGCAGTACGTAGCACTGATAAAGCCCTTTCACCTTGCTATTTCAAATCACGTTTATGGACGATGAATTTAGCTTCCCAGTAGCCCTGGGCAGAGGTATTATCTCCATTTTATGGACAGGAAAACTGAGTTAGATTCAATGACTTGTCCAAGGTCATACGTAAGACTGATAGTATTGAGGAGAAAAAAATGTCCAGACTTCTGTCTTAATTATGTGATAATTTTTTAGAATAAACTCAGTGTCTTAGACAAGATGCACCTATGTCTTCGTCTTTAGGGTTTTAAAAATAATTTTGAGGATTAATTTTGCAAGAAATAAATTGGTATTTTCCTCAGATGCATGATTCTCAAGACTGAGAATATTAACGAGAATTCATATCCTTTTTTGTAGACTTCAGTTCGCTGCTTCCTACAAAAACTTTGTTGTACTCCACTTTGGCTCTCTTGTTGTCTGCTTTTGTGCAATAAAGCTGCCCTCATTATTTAGCATTCTTACATTTGCATATGTACAAGAGGGAACAGCTGCTTTCTGCAGGGATTTTATGTACTCATTCATATTCCCACAGTGGTGGCCTTGTTCTGAAACACACTGCTACCCTGTGGAAAAGCAGAATAATACAAGGACAATATAGTAATCAGCCTGTTATTAAACATTTGGAAGTACAGCCATAAAGAGAATAATATAACTGTATAGTTATATTTTTAAATCTGAAGCAAGTGCCATGTAATGATGATGTATAAAAGTCTCTTCCTCTTAGAGCTTCTGCAAAGCTATGGGGAAAAATTCTTTTGAAAAGGAATTTTGCAGTCTCCAGTTTTTGTTTTCAAATCTAATTTTATTACTAAGAATGTTTTGTGTTTAAAACAGGGAAAAAAAAGTAGTAATGCTTATTTCTCATTTGAAGGTGATTTTGGACATTGCATCTTAGCTATTGCCATATCCATGGACAGAAAATTATATGCATCTATATTGATATAAACTTGAGATTTCCAAGCATGGTCCCGACAACAGTTCAGTTCCCAAAAATTTGTGAATAGCAAGGCAGTTGCAGGAGTTTGGCCCTTCCTTATTTTTTTTTTTATTTTTTAAAATACATTTTGACTGTGTATTTTCTAATGCCTAAACTTAGACTTTAAGAGAACTAAAGCTCCAGCCAGACGTGTAAGAACACATTGTGTTCTTGCATGTTGTGAGAAAAATGTAACATCATAGTGATGTTTTTCTTAGTTGTGAAAACTTTGCTTTTGAAGAAAAGCATATAGATTCACTTTGCATTTGTCTTTAAAATGTTGAAGAATTAAAGTGACTCTGAGGAAGCATGTGCAGTTTTATCCCGAAGCACTGAGGCATGCATATACATGAAGTTGTGGGAACCTGTGCAGTTAAAATGGAAAGTCTTAGAATTTGATAGTTATAACTGGTCCAATCATTTAAAATAATACAATACAAGTAATAATTCCGAAACAAATGCTTCCTTGCTGGAATTTTTTCTTGCTATTTTGCCACCTTCCACTATTGGGCTTGTTGTTTTAGTAGTGGGAGAGAGTATTAAAATATTTTAAAAGGGGAGGAAAGCACTTACAGAATTATTAATATTCTGCTTATGGGTATCTGAAAAAAATGGAAGGTCATAGTCTGACCTAGAGACCTTGGCAGTGTCCTTTAAACAAGCATTAATCATATGTAGTGCATCAAATCATCATGTGCAAGATAACATTAGTGACCTCTCCAACTGAGGATAACAAATGACTCTTAATTTTACTTTCTGTACATGACAGAAGTGTTGACAACCTCTGTGTATATTTTTTTGCCTTATACCTTATCAACTGATCATTTTCAACACAAAATTTTCCTTGAAGTACATCTTTTCACTCCTATTTCTGCATGAGAGGGACATGTAGAGAAACATGTAATGGATTAGTCATCATATATGCATGTTTATTTCTGTTGGGATGTCAAAAAGCAAAGTACTCTCTGCATCTTCCATGCTGATGAAATGACATACTGAACACAGGGAATTGGACTACATTGACTAGTTAAAATAAAATTTATAAAGCTGTGCTTCAAAATGTGGGTAAAAGTACACCATACTACAGCATTCTTGGGGAAAATGCATTTTGCTTGAAACATATTTTTGATAGTCGTGTGAAAAACCTGAAATAGTCATGCATCTTCTACGTTACCTGTATGAAAGTTGCTTTTAAATCCTAAAAAGGGGACATTACTCTTTGTAACTGAAGTGGTGATGTGCTCAGAGACATCTTTGTATGCAGTTGGAAAGTCTGAATAAATATTTTAGAGCTAAACTGAAGACTTAATTGCCTGTCAGCTGCTGAAAAGATCTTGTTAAACCAATTATAGCCTTCTGATGCCTTAGTCTTTATTCTGCAGTGGTCAACTCTGCAGCTACACGATACTGGAGGAGTCCACAGGACCTGTGTGTGTTAAAGGGTTAACAGGCACCTTAGACAATACTTCATGACTGTTGCTGCCTTTACAGAAATTGCTTCAGGTTTTCAACATTCTGGCCTGTCAGTCTTGCCACCTGCAGTCTGATCTCTCCAGCTGGTTTCCTTCTCCCATTTTTGCAACCTGGCCTTAAGCATGAGCTGTGGCTGCTTGGCTGAGCCCTGCAGAGACTTGCAGCTTGTCGCTATCCTGATGTTCATTCAGCCCTTTGCTATGGATTTGGAGGCAAAAGCAGTGTGCCATTTGGTGGCACCTTGGGGTGCTGTACATCAGGAGTCTGGCCTTCCTTTGTCTCTCACTGGTGGTGCCAACTGTTACTCTGGCTCCCCAGTCATTTTTCCTGTCTGAATTTCACTGAATGGCAGTGGGACAGAGTTCACAGAAGTCTAATGTATGTTAGGATTTTGCTGCAGCTGCAGGCTTTCATGCTGGCATTTGTTTACTCGTTTGTTCCTTTTGGCACTTGTATCATTTAGAGATGAAATTAGCAGCCTCTCTTGCTAGTTGCTAAAACTGAATGGTTTATAAGAAAATGCATAAGAGAAGGATATTGGATTAAATCTCAAAGGACTGACTTCTCTGAAGTACCATGTAACATATTTTTAAAAAGTCATAGTGAGTGGCTAAATAAACTCTCTGTGTTTTAGCCACGTTGCTGGAAGCTTTCAGGAAAACATTCTGAGTGGTGGTTTCAACCCCCATCCACTGGTCAGTCAAGACCAAGTACAGTTGGGCTTTTTCAGTGAGTCAGCTAGTAATATTGTCAGTAGGATGAAGTAAAACCCTCTTATTTGATCATGTAGGCAATGTCTAGGGTACTGATCATGCTCACATCAATTGCAGTGTCTTTGTCATCTTTGCTCTTTCCATCGATTCGTTGGGGTATTGTAAATTAGAGAAGATTAGACACTCTTGCCATAATCCAACTAAATATTGAAGCTATGTTTGAGCTGTAACATTACTGCTTTGCTGAAGTCCCCTGTGAGAGTTTTGCCAGAGGTTTAAAATCTTAAGTCAGATCGTATTCTGTATTACAGGAATATTTAAAAAAAATATTTTATGCAACAACTTCCAGCTCAGTGAGCTTCGATTTATGTACATCTGAGTAACAGAGGAAAGATAATAAATCTGAGCTACTATGTAATTTATAATCTTTCACATACCTACAAAGTGCCTTTTTCCCTAATAGGCTTACATTCTAGTGTGTGTTTAACCAGTAAGATTCAGATTTCTTCCTTTTTAAATGACTTGCCTCTAGAGAAGATCTAGAATTTTAGTTCTAGAAAATAATTTCAATTCTCAGTTTGAGTTTCTGTTTGGCTAAAATTCTTGCAGAACTTGCAGAGAGAATGTTTTACGTATGGCACTGTACTATACTGTGCCTAAATCTCTTCTACTTGAAAAGGACACCACAAATGACATAGGTGTGAAATTCAGTATTTCCCTCTGAGCCTGTGTCATCATGGGTAGATGCAGGTCATTAGTCTTATTTTTGGAAGGCTAATTGCTTCTTATGGGGGAAGAGAGACAGATCGGTGTGTCTTTTTTTCTTTTCTTTTTCTTGCAATATGCTGACTTGTTTTGTGCTGCAGCTCACCTCTTTCACCCTTTAAGTGGTGTTGCTCAACAGTGACACCTTTCTGTGTTGAATAACTAAGTGATAAACTGTAGGTTTTTCTGTATTATAGCATACTCTCAGTCATATTTTTTAAGACTAACAAGAAACAGTGAAACAAAGGGAACAGATATGTGCAGATTTTTGGCTTTTTCATCTGTTTAAGAAGGTTCTGTTGGTCTTTAATGGCCTTCAGTGTTGAGGTTCATCATTGCCCCTTCAAGTTAGTGTTCCTACTATAGGTTTTTATTTTTTCCTGTAGATATATTTTAGATTAAAATAGTCAAGTGTGTCAAGTTTGTGCTGTATGCTGTGACTATACCTGATGACTAAGTCAGTGCTCTGCCAGTTTTGTTTACGTGCATTTCTGAATCTCCCTCATCAAACTGGTCTGCTTAGCAATTTTTTTATGCTGTCTTTCCACAGATCAAGAACTGATGTCAGAAAAATTCAAGAATTAAGCAGTTGTGCTATTCTAACACTGAGATTTAGTGTATGGGCATTAAAGTTCATATGCCCAGTACAGCTGATACAGTATCATGCTCCTCTGAAATCAGTTACCAAGAACCTAAGAACTATGACATGATTGATCATACAAATTAGCTCCTTACGGGTTTCTGCTTCATTTGTCCTTAAACATGAATTCTGAGATTTATACTTCACAAAATATTTTTCAGTTTTTCTCCTTTAAGTTGTCAGTTTAGTTGCATAATCTAACTTCTGCTGTTGTATTCAGTGGTGAATTATGCATTGGCAAATTAAGCATGAATAGCTTCATAGATATGAAAGATTAGTATGAATTTTGGGTGTAGCCAAGACTACTATCTACACTAATTCTCCTTGGTTGTTTAGAAAAATATGCTTTGATTAATATTTTCTTTTTGTAGGGGTAAAAATCTCAAAAGGGAGAAAAATCTTGTACACCACTCCAGTCTTTGTTGTAAATTTCACTCCAGAGCTGCAGAGGTATATGTAGATGAAACGAAATATTTTTGTCTCTCTTTTAATTAAAAATTATTTTTTTCCCTTTCTCACTATGGGCTTCATGGTGACCTTTTTTCTTTTTGTGTAATCTTAATTTAGTGCTACTGCTTCAGCTCATTTTTTTTTGGATAAAGGATGCTAATTTACTTGTATTTACACAGATGGCCATCTCATTTTTTCATTGAGCAATATGCTACAACACATTCTTTTCCTGCTGATTTTTCTGTTTCTATAGAAATTTCTTGATTAAAAAACTCACTCTGTGTGACTTGATAATTATAGTAATTTTTAACCTTAGCAATAAAAAAAAAAAAGTTAGGATGGTACTTTTTGGGGCCATAAAATATGACAGTAGATGCTGTCTCCAAGAAATAATTAAATGGAGAAGTGATAATATGTGTGAGGGGATCTTTCTGAGAGTATTTGTAAACTTTTGATTTCTAAATGTTGCCTTCAGGCTTGGTAAGAAAAGCTCAGTGTTTGTAAAGATTATCCTGACAGCAATATGCTGGGTCAATTGTCAAGACATGTTTAGCATGGTGGGACATATTAATCTGCTATAGCTACCACTGTAAGTGGTTGGAATAAATAGAGGGCTCAAGCAGATGAAGAGGGATTAACTGTGTAAATTGAGCAAACTCTTCAATCACTAAACCAGTGATTTTGCAAAGGATTAGTCTGCTTTTACAAATATTGATTACTGATTTGTTACTTGGAATTAAGATGATATAACTTGTGCAGTTGCTTTGTAGGATGCTCTGTGAAGTGTACATCATTCATATTAATGGGGTTGTCATAGGCATTACAGAAACTGACAGATTTATTAGAGCAGTGCTGTTAGCATTGTCATAGCTAAGGTTGTGTCAGCATTTCCATTAGAAGTTCCTTTTTCTTTTTTTTTGGTGTTCATAGATGAACTTTAAAACTTACTCTGTTGAAATCGGGCAATACCACTTTACAGCTTTGACACAATTATTATTTTTGCGCACTTTTAAAGAGAACTGAATTAATACATTTTTAAATTAAAAGAATATACTGTTTATTATTAAAAAAATGTTTGCACATTTGAATTCTTTGTTTTTAGTGTAGCTTTTGAGTGATACTGTGCATGTTGTGTATTATGCCACGTGTGTAGAGCAGTGATATGTTGCTATAAAATGAAAGTAACTGAGGAATTTTTGTATAAATGAGCTCTTTTGCCTGTATAAAAGGCTTGTCCGGCTGTTTTCCAATAATGCTAGTTATCTGATGAGGATTATTACATTTCTTACAAATTCTGTCCTATTGCTGTCCAGAGACCATAATACTATCGCTGGGTACTGTCCACAGACCAAACAATGCTACTCTTAGCAGGTTCAGTTAATTCATTAATGTTACAGCTGGTTCAAGTTTCAACAGTGGTTGCATTCACTGGGTGGTTTGCCTTTCTAATCCTTAATTAGATTTATGTGCAGAGTAGGCTTAAGGAAAACTCAGGTGTGTTGTGAGAATAAAGGGACACAAAATGAGTTTGGAAAAAATCTCACACTTATTGAGCTACTTCATCATTGTAAAAGTCTTAAGTTGTAAAAAACGCCCATTTCTCACATTATGTCATCTTTTTCTTCTTATACACATATTACAAAACTCAATCATAGCTCTTCTCTTGATTCTCTTTTCCCAAATTTTGACCCCTGTTGCAGATTATGATGGTAACTGTGGTTTATGAGCTTTCCAATCCCTTAACATTTGGGATTTTCTGTGGTAGATGCTGAAAGTATGGAAACCTATATGTGTTTTTAATAGGAAAAGACAAGCTGGTATTTAGCATGTCAGTATAAGTGATCTTCTTTCATTTTTGGATTTCAATCCCATAGATGGTTTCCAAAATAAAAATAATTGTTGCTAACTGCAAATACATAATATTATTTCAGATATTTCTTACTTGATACTAAAAGCAGTAGGAACTGCATAGGGTCATTTGAAAAAGATAATAGCTATGTGTGGAAAAAGGAAACGCATTCATTCTGTAGCTTGGCGTAACTTAGATCATTGAAAAATTCAAGTGGGTATCTTGATTGGCTAGATGTAACAAAATGGGACTTACAGGAGAACTGAAGCAGTTAGTCGGATCTCCTCTCTCTTGTTCGGAGAAAAACAGCTTCTGCTAGAGTTCTTGTTGCTTGGGTCTTCAAGTGTGTGATTTCTCCTGGACCCTTCAAATGGAGTGGAAAATATTAGTGCAGTCATTCAGAAAACTTGGGAGTTGATACTGGAAGGTGGTTCTTCCTGTCATTCTCAGTACTTGAAGGTGAATGGCAACTGAAATTTACATCTGGAAATCTTTCAGGAAACACAGGAGTGTTCTGCTGGCTTCCCGCAGTGTGCTCTGCTGGCTTCTTACAGTGTTCCCTTGTTCTTTTCAGTTTGGTCCCATGCAATTACAGCAAAACAGGAGAATATTTTATCTTTGTAGTAGCAACCTTCTTGTGAGAGGAGGTATGAAAATAGCAATGTGTTTTTTCAACTATAAAACCTTTGGATTTTTATTACCTCTTTATTACCTCTTTCAGAGTACTTGAAAATAAAGGCAATGTGTTAGTCACTTTCGATTTTTTTCTCATGGTCTTGCTCTGTAGATTGATTTTTTTAAGTGCAATGTTATCATTGCAGGAGACTGTAATTCTACCAGAACTTCCTACTTCTACATGCTGAATGATATTTGATCTGCATTTTGTGTGCTGCAGAAGGAAAACTTGAAAGGCTTGTATGAAACTTTCTTCTTTTGTTATTATTTTTAAAAGGCTTGTCTGTACATGCCGATTGCAGTGTAGTCATACCTCCATCTTAAACCAAATTTGCTTTTAAATGCAGAGAAGATTTGAGTGTGATAGTTCACTGATCACTGAGCATAGCCTTTTACTTAAATTATCAGTAGTAGAAGAAATGTTTCAAAAATGTGGCACTGAGGCAGAACATTCAAACCATTTCGTGTTTGCAGGAATACATAAAATGTGGAAAATGAAAACTGGCTTTCAAGGACCTCTTCATTGAAATCTGCAACTGCCACTTTTAAAGATGTGTTTTTAGCTGAGCAAAGGAATTCAAATCTCTTCCTTTGTACAGATGAAAGATTTTTCAGCTCCCACCAGTAATGTTAAAACTTTTTCTGGTTAAGGATATGGGCTGTTGGAGCATTTGAAATGCTCAAAGTGTGTACGTATGTTTCCTTTCAAGAGCTTAGCAGGCCAGGCCTTTGGCCAGGAGTCAGAACAGTTGGAACTTTGCAGACTACACAGCTAATTTGAGAGGGCTGCCAGTTGGCATAAGTGACTTCCATATATAAAACTTCGTGCAATTTACATTAGGGGTTTTTGTTGGTGTTTTGTGGTGGTCTGAGAATTTCCTTTTTCCCCGGATTTCTTTGGTATTGCTTAGCATATTTACGGTGTGTTAGCGCTTCTGGTCAGAGCAGTAGTTAAAATGCTCCCCTGCTCAAATATCCCCTTCACAGATTGCAATTCACATTGGATGAATTTTTCTCTTCAGCTATGTTTGGCACTTCCCAAACTGTACTGTTTTGTTTTTTTTATTTCTTTTTGGGTTTGTTTTTTTTTTCATAAGACTTTTTAAAAGGGCCTTAAACTAGCTTCTGGAACTAGAAACAGAACAATTTAGAAAAGAGTGTATACACAATATAACATACTCAGGGGAGGAGACAGTGCAAAAATTTGGGAACGTATAAAATTAAGAGGAAGAATATTTATATGCTTCTTGTTTAATGGATGTGTGATTTTTGGAAAATCTAGCTTGCATGGCGTTACCAAAATTTGAGTGAGTCACAGAGTTTACTCTGTATTAAGCTTTGTAGATCTGTCAGAATATTGTTAAGTAATGAATAGTTCGATTTCTAGGACACTGAAACTAAAAGAACATATACGACTAATTTTGAAATATAAATTGAAATATCGTTGTTTAGCTTTGCAGTAAATGACATTTGACAATTTTTCTGCCTAAACATATTAAATCATTCTCATGTTCAGTTAAATAGTTGTCATTGCTTGGTCTCAGTTTAGGCTTATTTACTGAACAAAATGTGCCAGTTGCCCAAAGATGAAACGGAAAAGTACTAATTCAAAACATTGTGACAAAATCAGAAAAGTATCAGGGAACTTCTAATTCTGATTAATGTAGATTTTTCTTAAGGTGCTGTGGATACATGGGTATTTCCAAGAGTTTCTTATGCTTACCAGGTGACTATTTAAAAATAGTAGTAAATTACAGTGTACAATTGCAGTGTACAATTTTAGTGTACAATTTCCAGATGTTTTAGATGTTAAGCTAAAAATTGTATTTTTCACCTGGACATATTAAGTGCTAACTTCTATCTTGCATTTGGTAAACCTGTAGGACTTTCTTCCTGATAGTCATCTGGGAATAAAAAAATCATGATGTGCTTAAAGATGCTATCCATATGCAATTTGGCATCATGCTGGTCGTACTCCAGCTGTAGACTCTTTATTCTTGGCCTTTTAATTTTCTTTGATTAGCTAACAGCACCTTCTGTGGTTCAAGCTATCATGTAGATATTCTGAGTCTTTACTTAGGGTTTCTAATCAAAATTGGATGTGTGTGCTTGTCTGTGAGACGATGCTGGGAAATTTCATCTTGCCTGCATCATTTCATGAGAATTCCCAGTGCCTCTAATTGATCCACGATGGTCTGTTTTGACTTGGTTCTATCTGCAAAGCAGAGACGTTTTTATCTCTGTGTTTTCCTGCCTATTTTATTTCTTATAATAAAGTAAAAAGCTGAGCTTCTTGTTGCATAGGCAAAATTTGTATTGCCAGTCTCTGCTGGCACTTTTCTGATATCTGTAGTGTGATATCTGATGCACTTTTCTCATATCTGTAGTGTGAGCTTCTGGGTGACTGAAACCTTTCTGTCTTGCACTGAAATGATTGAGTAAACTTTAAGGATCCTTGGAGGGATTTAAGCAAAACCTTTACATTTTTATGCCCTGTGTTACAGTGATGTGAGAGACTTTGTACGAGACCTTTGCTTTACTTTTGTATTGTATCTTCTTTCTGTCTTCTTGTCTCAGAATGTTTGAGAAACAGCAGAAGCGGGAAGGCTGCTCCTGTGAAGCATGCAGTGGCCCCTTTTATAACCCTGGGGGATAATGCCTGCTCACAGCAGAAATCACTCCCCTCGACCTCCATGTGTCATTTGTGAAATTTTAAAAAATACCTGTGTGAAAATCAAATCTGGACCAAGGGGTGAAAGCCATGAATTCCTCAGTACATTAAGATGCTCTGCAAAATGTAACAGTGGGGGTTTTATAACCAATTTGAAAGCCATCAAAAGAATGCATAAATCCAGGAACCATATTGGTTTATAAATGCAGAGTTAGGTTTGGATGAGGAGTACGTGATCCAGGATAATTCCATTAGGCTGTGGATCCTGGTGAATGGAGTCTAACTGGCTGACTCCTATAATTTGTTAAAAAAAAAAAAAAAAGAAAATATCTTTGTCAAATGAAATATATTACAACTACTTAAGAAACTTTGCTCAGAAAACAGATGAGGATTGAGAAGCCATAGATGTAAGATTTATAAAATTTAACTAAATACACAGTTATATAATTAGGGGCTAAATGTAAATGACAAAAAGAGACAGATCTCAAGCATGCTAACTGATGAAAAGAACTAGAGGTTTCTGTAAAAAATCCATTGCAGTGGTTCTTAGGCTGCCTGGCCCACTGCCTTCTCCTCTGCTTACAAGAACAAAGGGAAGAGAAAGGCTTATACCACTGTCCTTCCAAGGGAGGAGTCCAGAAGTAGTACTAAGTATTTAGGCCTCTGAGGGTGTGGTATTAGTGTTTGTAACCCAAACTTCATATCCCAAATTAGAAAGAATTAAAAGTAGAAACAGATGACACTGCTTTGAGTATTCTTTAATGAAATACACTGCTGGCTCTTCTTAGAGGAATATATCAAGGCAAATTATTCTGTGAAAATTATTGTAAACTATTAGAGAGCACAATGTGTAGTACTCGGGATGGCTCCAGAGCAAAACTTTATTATAGACTAGGCAGTCTTTGGAACGAGCTCTTTGAAGACTAAAAAATTAACTTTTTGTGAACCAATATTTCAAAAGCTAAATTTTCCTTATATTTATTCCCCGAATGAAATGTGTTTTCTTTAAAATTTATCTTTTGATTCTTGCATTTTAAACTAATTCAGAGCTACCAGCCTTCAACATTTGCAAAACACTGAAGTAGTCTTTGTGAAAATGTTCAAATGAAGCTAATGAAATTCTATGTGATCTTCCTACTGTTAACTTTTCTTTAATCAGAAGACTCTTGGAAATAGGATTTTTTTTTTTTAATTTCACTATACAATAATCTTCTCTTTAATAAAAAAAGTAAATGTAGGGAGAAGATATGCATATGAAAATAAACCACCTACTCTTTAGCCTAGATTCATGGTGCTTGTGCAACAGATGTGACCCCAGTGTATTGCTATGTACACATTCAAAGATAATTGAATCCCTCTGTAGTAGCTATTAAAAGTGGTAAATGCTGTATTTCCAGATCAAAATGAAATGGAGAGATATGAAGAATTTTTGGAGAAGTGTGTGAGAAGTGGCGTAGGAGGGAGGGAAAGAAGATGAAATTACTTTTTTGTGTTGCTGGAAACATTACTCCTTCATTGCTCAACTTTAACACAAATATTTTCAGAATATCTCTGCCAATTTAGAATTTCAGCCTGAGAGATAGCATAAAAGACCTGAGCTTGAAGGCAAAATGCCCTATTTTCTGCATTTCCTGCAGGAGCAGGCTGTCCCTACATGCCAAAAGATGAGCTGGTGGGGAAGACCAGCCTAGCTGAACAGCTTTCTCTGGAACTCAGGGAAAAAAAGGAGTGTATGTCCTTTGGAAGAAGGGACAGGCAACTCAGAAAGAGTACAAAGATGTCATTAGACCATGTAGAGAGAAAATTAGAAAGTCAGAAGGGCCAGGAAGAGGAGGCCTGTCAGCCTAACCTCGGTGCCGAGGAAAGCTGTGGAACAGATCATCTTGGGTGCCATCATGCAGCACATACAGGACAACTGGGGGATCAGGTGCAGCCAGCATGGATTTCAGAAAGGCAGATCCTGCTTGACCAACCTGATCTCCTTTTATGACCAGATGACCCACCTAGTGGATGAGGGAAAGCCTATGGATGTTGTCTAGTTGGACTTCAGTAAAGGCTGAGATGCTGTCTCCTGCTCCATTCTCCTGAAGCAGCTGGCAGCCCATGGCCTGTACAAGTGCACTCCTTGCTGGGTAAAAAACTGGCTGAATGGCTGAGAGTGGTGGTGAATGGAGTTACATCCAGTTGGCTCAGTACTGGGGCTAGCCCTATTCAGTATCTTTAGTGATGATTTGGATGAGGGGATCAGGTGCACCCCTCAGTACACATGCAGATGTCACTAAGGGTCTTCAGCACAATAGAAAGGAAGCTGAAAAAATAATTTTTCAATGATAGTGTTCATATTATTACTTTTTTTAGTTAGAAGAAGATAAAGAAATAGCAACCACTGTTTCCTCCGTGTAATCAAACTAATGTATTTTTTCCTGGCAGCTTTGTTTTACTGAAGAAAATAAAATTATTCTTATTTGAGCAAGAAGTCTTTACCATTATAGTGGTTAAACCACTGGTCCTCTACTAGGAAAGCAAGCTGTAATCAACCACTTAGCTCTTACTGAATTACACTTATCTCCATTTTGCCTTTTTAACTTCCCATAAGCATGCTAAGTACTTCTTCAGAATGCACTGACCTCTAATGATTTCTTGCTTTATATATTCCTTAGCCCATGTTGCATAAGTAAAAAAATATTCCTATTGGTGAACAGTGCAGAATAATACAACCTGATTTTGTTTTATTTATTTTGTGTACAGAATGAAATTTTAACACCTTTGGGTCCTCCAAAAATCAAAATTCTGGGCGCAGTGACTGAATTTCATGCTGTGAAGTGACACTGATGAAACTATTTTTAAGTAATAGACCAAATTCACTGTTGCAGTAGAATAAAAAAAAAGATTTCATCATTCAAACTTTTGACTGTTAGGCTACCAAGTTGCAAAAATTGTAGTCATGCCATAAGCTGTAGTCTGAGGTCTTTCTGAAGTCACAAGGTACTACTCTGTGTTTGTGGGATTTGTGCAGTGGAACCTGTACATTAGTACACCTGCATTAATAACATTAATGTTTTTCTGGAGTCAAAGCATGACTAGTAGAAAGGCTGGCTTTATGCTTGAATGAGATCATTTCACTTTCTTTTCACTGGAGGAATTTTCAGGCTGGCAGAAATAGTATTATAATAACTGCCAGCTGCTCACTTGGCACAAGAGTGCCTAGAACCAAGAGGAAGAGCCCAGTGTATTATACATATAATGTCCTTTTCTCTAAGAGGTGAAGGTTTAGGACTCATAAATATTTTGATCTGGTCTTTGATGGCTTTTTTACACATCATGCACGTGGAGCATAACTTGCAGATTTTAGTTTGGAGTACATTGGAGTAATTCCCACCAGGATAGGAAGAGAAATTATTATGGGAGATTCTTATGTGAGTGGGTGGTCAAGAATGAAGGAAAACCTTTAACATAAAGCAGATGGACCTCTCTTATTTTACACTGTGTATTGGGATGCAAGATAATAATCTCTCAAAGTATACGATAGTATCGATCTGATCTTCACATCAAAGGAATAAGGTTCAAAATATTATTTGTGAGGTAGAAACTCAGGAATTGAAATCAGACCTTTTTTGTATCCTTAACTCTGTGCATGCCCACTACTATCTGGGCAATGACACGGAAGAAGTTAGGTCCAGAAGAGTACACAAAAGCAATCGTTGTACCTTTCTCCACATGTAAACTCACACAGGTGCAAGCCACAGAATACTTCTTGACTCAGAGTGTTGCTTTTCTCTTTGGTATTTAAAATTGACTTCAAAAACTACAGTGTACCAGAGGAGAAACCAGGGAAGACTATGGGCATTTTAATGTCTTTGTTTCTAAATCCTCGAGTCATATCTGGAAACAGACCATATAGGGCTAGGAAGTGGATGGGAAGACATGGTGATCTCTGCTGGTCTGATTTTGAGAGAGAAATTTTGCTCTGATCCGGTAGACAGCTTGACTGTAAGTTTCTCAGCAACAAACACCAACACACCCAAGAAAGATAGTGCCAGTAGGTGCTATTTTGCATCCCCAGGATGCAAGCTCCTTGCGTTTCTACGTTTAATTTCTTGTGTTGGACAGTCTCCAGTGAAGTTACAGAAAACCGGAATTCAGGCCACTTCACCTGCATCCATGAGGGAAGGGGAAAATTCTCCTTGTAATGAAGACATCCTGGTGCATACATGGGAGTATAAGATGGAAGATTCAGAGCTCTGAACTCTAAAGGACTGTGTGATTTAAAGCATGTTGTTCAATTTGCTTCGTGGTTCTTTATTTAAATAAAATAGTAATGCCATCTTTCTTGGCAGGATTTCTCTGTCTTAAACAGATTCTTGATAGAAGGAGATGTCTTTTTCCAAGTCCCATGTAGCAGTCAACTAATGAGTCTCTGATGGTATAATGTAAACAAATGCTTCTTTACTATAACAAAGCATTGTTTTAGTGATACTTTTTTATGAGATTTGTGTCAAGCCTGATCTATTTCAAATGAATGGGGAAGCAATTCTGATTGAAAGCAACTGCAAAACCCAACTTGCTACAGAAATTCCAAGCTTTTGGCTGGGAGTTCCCACATCTAGGGGTTGCAGTTCACTCTAAATCATGTTTGAGATGTGGACAAGACAGTAAAGGAATGAAAAAAATGGAAGAAAAGTAGACAGATGACACAGTGTAGAACTCTAGGCGTAACTGTAAGGAAGATTTCATTCTCTGTTCTTTCTTCCCAATGTTGTTTTTGTTGCAGTACAGGGGCAGGGGTATCCATGTTCGTGCTTTCTTCCCACCACATATGCACAACACCTGTGGTTCATGGGAATGTGTGAGGAGGTGGTTCTTTCTCTTTCCTTTATCCTTTTCATACTACTTATTCTCCCTCCCCTTCCTTCTGGATGTGCAGGGCAATGAAAGGAGGAATTTAACCAGATTTGTGCTTTTTCTCTCTTATACAGCTGTATGTGTCTTGGGATATTACAATTGGATCTGTTTCTCTTGCCCTTCCACTAAAGTTCCATCATATTTTTTGGCTCCCAGGCTTGTCTGACAGAAGGATAATAATATGCATGTGATCTGTTTCTGCTTCAGGTACTTACAGATTGTGAGTGGCAGTGGGGCTGGCCAGCTTCATCTTCTTTTGTGGAGTTACTACCTCAGTTCCTTTGAGGAATAGAAAAAGAAACTGGCTTCCTTACAGGTTGAGGGTGGGAGGAGGACTTCTTTTCACCAGACAGTGGAAGGCTGCCTTTTTTTCATGTATGTTGCTTTCCTCACAAACTTTTAGTGCTCTATGCAAAAGAAATGTAGTTTCATAAAATACGATCGTCAAATTTATCCTGACTTGTCTCAGCAGAAGTAGCAAAACCGAGGGTCAAATTTTTCCACTATGAAGCAGTCAGTTCAGATGACAGAGTAACATTAGGGAGTCCCCAGATTATGTGGTTCTCTGGGACTATATTGTCCCATTTGATTTGACTCTTAACTAAATAAATGGTCACTGGCCAAGCTTCCTCATCAAAACCCAAACTGATACAAACAATATTGGATAAAATTAGATCAATCTAGCAGTTGACATTCTTAAATTTAAGAGTCAACTGCTTTTGTTTGTTTGCTTAGTTAGGTTCTATGTCTTCCTCATCTGTGAGGTTGCAGTGTTCTAAAATGAGCCCTACTGGGTGAGGTAAAGCTGTAAGTATTGCACACTGATGCCTCCCAATGACCAATATAAAGCAGCACATGATGTATATTTGTAAAACTCTTCACCTCCCCCACTCATAGAACCATCATTAGATCATCTTTTTAAGTAGCTATCGAACCTATCACATAGCAGCCAGTGATTGTCTTTGTGTTAAATTCTCATTTAATGTTGCGCAGTGACTGCATATTATCAAGCAAGGGGGGACAGCTGCATCATTTTACAGTGCATGTACATGCAGCCGTAACTCTTGTATTTTTAACACAATATTCCACAGAAGCTGAAATAGAAGTTAGTGTACTTCTAATCTTAAAAGTAATAATAAAAAAAATTAATAGAAATATCAAATTCTGTCTACTTAAAATTCCATCTACTGTCTTATGGTATCCAACAAAATATAGTTTGCTGTCTAAAGAGCCAGTTGTATTATTTAGAGAATGGCTTTTCATTTTAAGTATTTTCATAGTTTAAAAAATAACATTCTCTATGTGCTCCTATCTCTTGTCTTTTTCCTGTTACAACTGTATTTAGATAAGACCACCATAAAGAAATTAGTTTGTGGACACTGATTAAAGAAACCCCTAAACCAACCTAAATATCAAGGAAATTGACCTTCCAGAGATGGTGTTCATGGTTTGAGGTCAGATAGTTGATCTTTAACCCAAACTGCATAGTTTAAATTTGTGTTTTTAGCACTGGGTTTATCTGCTTATATCAGTCCTTTTTTGTATGTTTATATTGGTAGAACATAACAAGAGTACATATATTTTGATGAATAATTGCTGCCTTGTAAACTTGCCACCTACCTACAGTGACTCTTATGAATATTTAATGATAATAAGTAGTAGGAACTTCACTGTGTTGCTCACATGCACTTAAAAAACCCAGCAGCACAGGAATATCTTTTATTCTGCCTTTTTTTGCTTGGGGTAAGCAGTATGATATTTATATGCATGTTAAATATTAGACACATCTAACATATATCTGTTCTTAATACCAAGAGTTCCATTTAAATCATGATTCTGCTATTTCAGGAACGAAAGGATGTAGGATGGAAGACACAAATTTTTGACATTCGAATTTTTATTTTAAGCTGAGGCAGGGTCAACTGGCTAGTCTTATGCTTCTGGCTATGAATTTGTGGTTGAGAAAAAGGAAAAAATACAGGTAAACCATTTTGCAGATGCAGGCATATCCTACAAAATCTAAAATTAGTGTCTGTAGGTCAACAGTTTTGTAGACCTCTCTGCGATGTCTTTGTTTTATCCACTATCACCTTACAGATCAGTAAAAGGCAGTACTTTTGTGTCATATTGCATATTAGACAATATCTGTCAACAGCAGGCATCACCTTTTATCATCTCTTCATCTGGTTTCTCTTTTTGTAGGCATGTAATAGAGGGTCCTCACTTTATATGTTGCTTGCAGATATTTTTGTACAGAGCTGGTATTGAAAGCCACATTTCTGATTTAAATGTGTTGAATTGTGACTGTTGATTTTGCTTGCACATTTGACAACTTAGTGCTTTTATTATCCAACTTGCTTTACAGACCATGTTTCAAAACAAAGTTGCTGTATCATGTTTAATTATGTCTTTTTCCTTCTGAGACTTGCAAGGCCTCTACACAGCTGTATTTTTTCCTTACTAAAGCAGTGAGGACAGTAGCAACAGCTCTGACATTGATAGCTAGAGTGTTTTTTTACTTAATCTGGCAGTTTTTTTACTTAATCTAAGTAGTTATTAGAATATTTTTTTTCCTTTCTATTTAGCTCCTGCATATTGAGAGAGTAAAATCCGTAATTTTATTAATGCTACAATAGCATTTTTTTTTGAAAAGCAGCGCTTTACAGAATTTGTTTTTCTTTCAGGGAATCAGTTTCCTGTTGCAGCTCAAGATCTTCAGTTTGTTCTGAAGGCTGGATACTTGGAAAAACGTAGAAAAGGTAAGTCTAGCTATCTTTGTGAAAGTTAGTGCGTATTTAATTTCTGGGAAGTCTGCATGCCTGTACTTTATGTTATATACATGAATAACTTTATACAGGAGTGATAAAAAATGAGTAGAAGCTGAAATGTTGAAGCATTGTAACGCAAAAGATGCATAACATAATTGCTCCCGTAGTATTAAAAGAAAATCCTGGGTTTTTATTGACTAACAAAATCATGCTGTAAAAGTCCACTGTCAGCCATAATTCAGAGACTTTCAGATATTTTTGAAGAAAACATTAGGAACCTATGTAAAAGTACCATATGTTGACTTCATGTTTCAGTGAGTATCAAGATTTATTTTCCTTCAAGAGGGCAAATATTGATCTCGGTTTTGGTTCAGTCAATATTTACCTTGATTCAATAAATCTTATATTGTCACTTTAATAGCCACTTAATGCTGCAATAACTCTAGGAAATATTTAGGAAATTTTTCATTATTTCCTTATATTTAATGTTACATATGACTTCTCTCTTTATATGATTTCAAATTCCCATTTGTTTTCTTAGCACCAATTTTTATTTCTAATTTCCTTCTCAGTGCCATACGTTTCTCTTCTTCATATCCAGATTTTATTTCCTTTCCTTAGCGTCTTTCCTGGCTCCTCTTCCCTCTTCCCTCACCCTTGAAAAGAAGTAGCATATTTGTGTTCAATAATGACATAAATCAATATAACAGATTATTTTAATTTCAGATCACAGTTTTCTTGGCTTTGAATGGCAGAAGCGTTGGTGTGCAATCAGTAAGACAGTCTTCTACTATTATGGAAGTGACAAAGGTACTTATTTATTATAAAAATTATGTTTTAATGCATAAAAGAATATGAAGACTTTAGTGGAGTTGGAAAATGCAAATTAAAGGTCATTTTAGAAATTAAATGAAACTTCTAAAAGAAAGTTGTCTTCTTTTAACCAGTTCTTGAACAGTGCTGTGAATGTTCAAAATGTGTAAATATTCTTCAGAACCTGTAAATGATGTACTTGTTTTCTGAAGCAGGGAAACTGAGGAAAAAAAAAAGAGTAAGTTTCTTGTAAAGCTACTTTGTGTGCCAGTAACAGCTGGCTTGATAGTATGATAGTATGGCACTCAACTGTTTTACTAGACATAAAATGTTCTTTCTCTCCAAAGTATATTAATTTTAAAACATCCTGTAACAATTAAACCTTCTGGGTTCTTAAGAGATGGTTCTATCCAGGCAAATACTAGTCCAAAAGCTGCATAGTGGAGTTCCTTGTTTCTTTTTAAGTAGTTCTGGAAAAGCTAGAAATTAAGTAATGTATTTAACTAATAGCCAACTGTGGAAGCTAAAGCTAAGTTCTGAAGGTGGTTTTTAATGGCCAGTTTAGAAAGAATCTGGAATCTGGTATAAACATTGGGCTATCACTTTGAATTTTTAAAATGGCAGTCAAAACATCCTTTAAACTGTTTGCCATGTGCATATGGTGTTTAAGGGTAGAGCAAATGATACAGAAATATATCTGAGTAAATTTTAAAAGTACAACTGTCTTTTTTTTCATCCCCTCCAAAAATTCCTGGGCAAACTTTCCATTGAAGTTTTTTTTTTTTCTTCTTCTGTTTGTCTTCTTATGTTTGAATTATTTTGTGGGGTTTTTTTCTTCAAAGAGTAATTTAATTTGCTCCAGTTTGTTTCATTCCTTAGTATGTTAACTCATTTAAACTCATCCTCTCTTTAAAAACAAAAGAAATAAAGTAAGAGTCTAATTCTAAGTCCAGTTTCCATTTTGCTACTATTTTCCGTCATATTCTGTTTTCAGAGTTTTATTAGTATATTTGTGAAATGTTCCATTTTCTTCTTTACTCTTTCCTTGGGATTTACAGATTGATCAAGCTTCAAAAACATAAATAATCTGTATTGAAAGATTTTTTGGAGATGTGGCATAACACTGATTTGTCAGTACTGATTTATTTCTTTCACTGGAAAATTATCATATGCTGTTTGTTTATATATATAGTTATACATTGCCTAGTACTTTAAAAACAGCATTTTTTTTTTCAGAATATATTGCTAGTTCATACAGATTGTTCTGCTTTTTAAAATCTTTGTATTTTTATCTGCTATTTTTTTAGAACAAAAAAGATTGCATTTTAAAAAAATATTTTCCTTGTCGCTATGCTCATTAGTTTATTTATGCTTTCTAGCATAACAACTTTGAATTAAGGCAGGAAAGTTGCCCACCTGCTCTGTTTCCTATTTTTTTTTTTCTTTTGCAACAAACTGATTATCAAGTCTGTGTTGAAACTTCTAATACCTGTGCTGAAAGTTAAGATACATGGAAGTATATTCCCTAGCACTCAAAAGATTAGTGTCATGTTAGGAATTGACTGTG
Source organism: Pyrocephalus nanus (assembly GCA_038380795.1). NCBI lineage: Eukaryota > Metazoa > Chordata > Aves > Passeriformes > Tyrannidae > Pyrocephalus > Pyrocephalus nanus. The sequence continues at coordinate 38,306,424 of CM076266.1, forward strand.
ATATTCTGTGGGATCTCTTTCCTTTATGAATCTATATAAAAATGTTCGGCTTATACATTTATGGCTTTTGTAGGGTGCAGGGTTTTTGAGGAAGGTTCTCCTAACCATAAAGTAAGGATCTGGGAGGGGCACATAGTCCATGGAAATTGTACAGAGTCATAGAATCATTTAGGTTGGAAAAGACTTCTAAGATCATTGAGTCCAAACATTAACCCAGCACTGCCAAGCCCACCACTAAAACATGTCTCAAAGAGCCACATTTACATGTCTTTTAAACACCTCCAGGGACAGTAACTCCACCATTTCCCTGGGCAGCCTGTTCCTATATATGACAATCCTTTCAGTGAAAAAATTGTTCCTAATATCCAGTCTAAACCTGATGCAACTTGAGGCCATTTCCTCTTGTCCTATCACTTGTTACTTGGGAAAAGAGACTGATTCTCACCTCATTACAATGTCCTTTCAGGTAGTTGGCTGGACTCCGAACAGTAGTTCATGGAGGAAGCAAACAAATCAGATGCATGAATTTCTGTCCTACCTCCATGTGACTGGTGCTGTTAGTGCAGCATGGTGTAGTGATTTAATCTTGCAGATATTGGATGCCTAAATCACTCCTGAACTTGCCTTTGAATAAAAAAGGGTTTTTTTCTAGACTGGTCAGAGGTACTTTCTTCAGCCCTTGGATGCGATCTTATATAAAGGTTCCAGTGCAGAAGCAACTTGCCATCGTTGGGCAGAAACTGGATACCAGCCATGAGAAACTAGTTTACTCTTGAAACTGAGCTGTCATCCTAATGGTTTTAAATGTATGTGCTGCAGTTTATTGTGCTGTTTAGCTGCAGATTTTCAGCATGGACGATGTGTGCAATGAGGCAGTCATGAGGAGGTCTGGCATTTAGTCTCTTGAAGAACCTGAAACTGTTTTCCCTCCCACAATTATGGCCAGCAGTGGTACCTGCCATAGTACACTATTGTGTTGGGTCCTTCTTTTACTATGAGCCTTGATGCTGTGCCACATAACTCAAACCATGTAGAAAATCAGTGTGTGTTCTTACCAACTGTAGTTCTTACCAACAGTGTTGGAAGTGTACATGGAAGGTGGCTTTGTGCGGATTGCTGCCACTCCTGGCATGGTGCCTGTAAACAATGCTGATCTGCCCTAGCCTGTGCAATGTCTGTGGAGGTTTTCTATAAGCTGGGCCCTGGTTTCTGGCAGGTCCCAGGGCTGATTCACACAACAGGCGAATTCCCCCTTGTCAAGGTGAACCTTGTTTCAGAGTAACGGGGATTCTGTGTATACTCAGTCCTGCTGCCTGTGTCACTTTTAATGGATGCTAGTGCCCCTGTGTTGTGGGATGTAAAGCTGAGAGGCAGCAGGGATTTCTAGGTCCATCTTGGATTGTATTGAATTGTGTCTGTTTTCATAACCAGACTGATAGGTGAATAATCTGCAAAGGCTATTTTGTGTCTGGTGCAGTGTGTAATTTCTTGGCCAAGGTTTGATTTTCGCACTTTAGTATCAGTGGAAATGTAACTGAGTGGTAAATGTGAGGCTATATGATGCCTTTTTTATTATTTATGTAGATTTGTTGTTTCCACGATGCTTTTAATTCTTCTAACACTCTCCTTTTTGTATTGGGAAAGCAAGAAGGAGTGTGGAAGTGTATAAAGCTCATAAACACACGTAAGGAAGAGTTTCAGGATGAATGATGAAAAATATAAGGCCTAGTCCAGGAGAATACAGTACAAGCTAAAGCCTGTGAAAATACAGTAAATTGCTGTGTGTTTGTTCACCTAAGAGACTACAAGCATTCTTTTAACAGTTGTGATGCCTGCAGGCTGGTGTATGTCTTTTTTCCCTGTTTTTTCCTCTATTTTCTCCTACATTTGGTGCAGCCTTGGGTAGTGAAACAATGTTATTTATCCATGCATAGACAGGTCTAAGCGACTCACCTACATTTTTTCCCCTGATCAATGGTATGTGGAGCAGATGGAGGAACAAGGCTTAAAGGTTTGACCTAATCACATGTCAGGAATAGGTATTGCGGGAAGTGCATCTGTATTTGTGCCTGTGCCTCAGTATCTGTTGCTGACTTGTAGCCCTCAACATTGCAGAGGAGTGTGTTCAAATGTCAAAGCTGGGTGGGATCTCCAGAAGCTTGTCTTGTCCTCCTTTTCGTAGTCTTTCCTTCCTTAAACGTTTTATAGTCCTCTCTTTTCTTTTCTTTCATGCAGTTGCACCCTGAGTTGAGTACCCTAATTGGCTGTCGCTTTTCTGTATGATCTCTGGCTGTTCCTGTGTCCTCAGACACCGAGATGGTATGGATAACCTTTCAGACCTCAAAGTGCATGTGAAGAAGGAAAGTTAATTTTTGCTTTATAAATGAATGAATTAATGGCTTCATTACTTCTTCCTCACTAGGCCACAATGTTATATGCCCTTCTGTCTCAGCAAACTGGAAAGATCAGCTAAATTTTTAGCAAGACGGTAATTGATAACATTATGGTAATTTTTCCCCTGTTAATGGGCACTAAAAATTTATTTTCATTTTTATAACTTGAAAATGGTATCTGCCTGCCTGCCAGTAATATGATGTTGAAGAGGAGTGCGATTCAGAGGCCTTTATAAAAGTCTTAGTTTATTTTAAAAAAATTCTTTACTTTTAACATGGACATGATAATTTTGGATTTCTCTGAATAGTAAGATAGTGATGGCCAGGCCAGTAGTGGACTACTGCTATTTGTGCAAAAGAGGAAATTGTGCATGCTCAACAGGACTCTGTTGTAGCAGAGTGTTGGCAATCAAAGGCATCTATCTAATGTGTACCGGATCTTCTGTTACGAAACTGTTAAATTCAGACCTCGAGAGGCACACTTACGGTTAATAGTGTGTTATTTAAAAAATGGCTACTGGTATAAGCAAAATGAATATAAAAAAATTGGTGCCCTAAATAGTGTGTTTCAATCATTGCATCAATTTTTTAATTTTTTTTTTTTTTTTAAAATCTAGCCCATTTCTCAGAGGGCTAGATTAAAGGAAAGAAGAAGAAAAAAAAGGCGATTACATTTCAGATCTGCTGTCTAAAAGGAAAGAACTTCTGTGCATGCATTTGGGAAGGACTGTTCCAAATGCTGGAAAAGGAATTACCATTTTTGAGATACTGACACTTAACTATTTTTAGAAAGCAGACATCCTGCACATGGAAAAGTATGTGAAACTACATTTAGCGTGAAGCCATGTAAACCATAAAATCTTACAGGCTCCTAATTTCAAGATGAAGAGAGTTAAATTATAGATTCTAATAGTATCTATAAATACTTTATCACTCTCTGAAATCTTTCTGTTTGCCTTTGTTCCCTGTGCCTTCCTCTGCAACTTCTTTCCTTTCTACTATCCGAATACTCTCTATTCTTCGGAATGCACTAATTCTTTTTACATGTGCTAATAATATGGACACAGTGCCTTAGGCCTCAAATTTACAACCCAGTCATTTCAGGATCTCATTGAAGGTTTACCCTTCTTTGTTTTAAAAGTTCCCATGGACTTAGTTACACAAGGTTTCTTCAAAACCCTTTTTCTCTGCCTCCCTTGAGACTCTCTTTCCCCAATATAATATTGGCCCTGTTTCCATTGTTAACAACATTTAACCATTTTTAGGATGAATGAAGTCTATATGCAAGAAAAATGTTTAAATTTGCTCTCAAATGTAATTAAAATCTGAAGTTTTGCTATTTTAAATAGCATCCCCTCATACTTATTTTTCTAAATACCTTAGTTTTGACTTTTTTCATAAGTAGTTTCTGACTGACCACTCTGCTATACTACCTCTGTATGGTTCTTAATTCCTGTTGCAAAATGATCAACATAGACATAGATTTATTTTTCTGTTGTGTGCCTGACATGGGAAGAAGGAGAGAGGAGGAGGATGAGGGGTGAGACCAAAGAACAGCTTACTCTGAAATGAGATTTGGCTTTCACTGTGGAACAGCCTATGCGTGATGATATTTGTGATCCTTTTTGGTTTTATAAGGCTGATATTATTATACTTTTTGCATCTCTGTTCTATGTTGTTCCGAGACAACCCAACTTAAGGGTTTCCTGTTGTTGAACCGAAAAGCCCTATCTTGAGAAAATAAGAGGCCGCAAAAACATTGTCATTCTTCAGAGAAGCATGTTCCATTATCATGTCTTCCAGTTTCAGCCTAAGCATTCTGTTGTGTTGGTGCCTAAGCAAACTCTGGCTCTGATTTGGGGGTTCAGAATGAAAATTAAATCTCTGTAAATGTAAATGTGCTTCTTGAAGCTAGTTCTAAGGCTCCTGCCATAAAACCCAATTATATCTAATTTTAAGTCTCCAAGTAAAATCTTTTAGTCTTCAAAGTTTTTAAACATCAAAAACTGTTTAATTCTCCCTAAGGCACAGTCTTCAGAAAGTATTTCTGATATAAACAATTTAACTCCGCATGTGAAAGTTCACAGAAGTCACTGTGGCACTCACTTCACAGGGCAGCTTTGAACTGAAAGCCCGAGTCTGTCTGCAGGAGTACTTAGCTGCAAGCCTTTGCCAATAAACAAAGTTGAGATGATTGTTGAGTCTGATAATCCCAAGATGGCCCTGCCTTCAAGCCTGCACCTGACTACTGTGCCTGGCCAAACAGCTACCCTGGGTTGTGGTTTGCTCCATGGCAATCAGCTGATGGCATTGGTCTCCCATCCTAACTGGAAAGGTGTATTCTGCAAGAACAGCTGGGATTCGTAGACCTTCGTTGCTTGTCACCATCAGATTATGCAGCTGAGCTACAGCTGGCCTGTGTCCTGCCATTCTGTATTCGTGGAGCTGTTTCACAGGACATACTAGGTCTTACCTCTGGCTTGCTGCCACAGGGAGTGTGAATGCATACTGAGAGTCTTTCTCTCAACTTTAGTGGGTTCTGAGTCAGGGCTGTGAAGTGTCTCATTGTCTTAGAATTTCTGAATTTTTAACATTTTAAGTATATGCATGATACTACACTGGGCTTTAGTCAGAGGTTACTGCTAAGACAATGAGAAGTAAAAGTAGCAATGCTATGACTAGCCTATTGCTATAAAGGTCAGTGAAAAAATTTAATAGCAAAGGACATACATATACATATGTATTTGGTGGTGCAGACTGGTAATTTTCATTAGCACTGAAATGGGATGTTCAGAGAAATAAGACAAAACTAGTATAAATGCCAGAACAATCAAATAGCATATGTATACCATGCACCATTCCCTTCCAAAGTATAGCATCTTTGTGTTTTAACTGCAGTGCTCTTTGAAAGAATGAGAACCAGTGCAGAGATCATCTGAGATTCCCTGTGTAAAAGTGTATTACCATAAAAGGGATCATCCATGTCACAGAGAAGCAGTCTCAGAAATAATCCAAGAGACTAAATTTGAATATTTGCCTCATTTTTATCTTGACAAAATGTTTTTACCTTTTGAACCTGGTGTTTATTTATTTTGTCTGCGTGTTCCTATCTTCTTGGGTTTTTATAAACCTCCAGCATGGGAGAGTGAGAAATTAATGTGTTTCACTTGGTCTTCTCCCTGAGGTCACAAGTGAGGGAACAATAAAATTCCTAGGCAAAAATGAATTTCATTAAAATGGAACCTAGTTAACCTATTGCAAGTTATTATTTCTAATGTCTGCCTTGGTGTGATTTCATGAGTTTTGCCTGTGTGTGCTGTTTGATATAGGGATGGAGAACTGAGAAAATATAAAATATTAGTGCTGTATCATTAGGACTTATTTAAGACATAATAGAAATTACTGTGGGGGAAGGGACTAGAAGTGAAAATAGAACAGTGCCCTGGATTTTCTCATATAATTGTGTTATTTAGTATTTGCTTGCCCTGGGTGAGAGTTCATAAAAAGGTGGAAGGACAAAGAATTTGTGTCTGTGCGCATATAAGATTACTAGCAAGAGTGTTTGACTGGTGACTGCCCTTACATCCACTAACGTTCATGTTGCCATGTTAGTCAATTTTTGCCCTCTTAGGAGTGGAAAAAGATTTTTTTCTGATTAAATTTCCAGAAATATGACAAAATTATGTAAAAAATGTAGTTATTCCTGTTTTGTCTACTGTAGAATTTTGTCCTTTTGTTGACAAGCATAAGGAATGGATGCTCAATTTGCACCTAAGTTCTATTTGCAATACTTACAGCAGTTTTGCACTTGTGCCTGATGCTTATAATAAATGCTTTTCTCTACTGTGTAACAAAAACACCACACTGAATGGCATTTTCTTCCATATGCAACTGTACTTTGTTCTTTGTTTGCCTGCACAAAATGTGACTCATGGTGTCCATCTTCACTTGAATGCTGCACTGTGATCTGCAGAAATTGCAAAACTTAATCACTTTTACATTTTTGGTTTGTTTTTAATATTCACCAAAATATGTCAGAGCACATAAAATCCAATGTAGAGTTTGGTGTGAAGAGCTCAAAAGGAGTACACAGGTGCTGCTTGCCCAACATGCGGTATATTTAAACTCAGATCTGTTGTAAGTGATACTTTTATAAACCAGAGCCTTTGAAAAGTAGAATTGTCTTTAAAACAACCACATGGCTGTACATAATAAACTGTGGTAGGGCTCAGTACTTTTATTAGCTAATTAAACATTTGCTGTTTTGAGAGAAATGCTTTTGGAACCAACACACATGCACACACCTGAATTTATAACAAAATTCATTCTGTATTTCTACCATATGGAAAAGAAGCACATCTGGGAGTGGGCGGGAGAATGTGAAAAGAAGCTTTTCCAATTGCTTAAAAAAGGAGTTTGAAGTTTATTTTTTGAGTGAAGTGGTTAGTTTAGGAGGGAGCTCAGCAAGTTCTGAGTTAGACAGGTTTTCCCTTTGGTTTACTGAACCTGAAAGAGACACTGATTTATAGGAAACGTGTCTTGCAAGTTCCAGTTCTTGGCTTTCCCTAGACACAAGTGTCATAACATGCACTTCTTACTAAATAAGACCACCATCTGCAAACATCCCCCTGTGGAATTCCTTAGGCATCCTACAGGAAAATGTACTTTTGTGTACATCTTCCTTTAAAATAAAGCTTTATCTCCAGAAGCATCACTTAATCATTTTGCTAAAAACCTTCCTGTTCTTTGTAAAATTCATGAAATAGAAAACAAAAACTGAATAAACGATAACCTGCTGAGCCACTTACGTTTACTGTTGTAAATGAAGCTCTAACTTTGTTTTTTATCTCCAACAGACAAACAACAGAAAGGTGAATTTGCCTTAGAGGGCTACACCATCAGAATGAATAATAGCCTTCGGAAGGATGCAAAGAAAGATTGCTGTTTTGAAATCTCTGCTCCTGATAAGCGCATTTATCAGGTTGGACTTTTTTATGTTGACTTGAAATTAAATTGATAAAGCCGTTACAATTCCAGTTACTGAATTAACATTTCAGTAAAACAACCTTCACTGACATAGTAATGAAAAAAGGAAACCCTCACTCACTTATATTGTATATTCATATATTAGGAAAAAAAACCCCTGATTAAATGTATGTATGTACATGTTAAAATATTATCTTTTTGGTCAAGAATGAGGTAATCTATCATCTTTATCTATTGGTCATTTCAATACTAGCATTTTAATATCTATTGTATAGTGTGTGTGATTTTTTGGAGGAATTAAATAGTAAAAAAAAAAAGAAGTTAAAATATGTATCAGTGTTAAATACATATTGTACTGGTCATGATTTTTAAAGAAAAATCTACATAAAGGCACATATCAGCTGTGCAATTCAGAGATCTATCAGCTAGACATCAATATAGAATGTAAGTTTAATAAGTTTTAAATATCTGAGATTGCGGTTGAAAGCCAGTTAATTAAGCTGTCAGGTAGTGTGTTGGAGTCTGACAAGAACATTTTTAAGAAAACTGTACCCAGCAGTCTAAAGAAATTCATGGGTGTCTTCTAATTGTCAAGGGCAAATTTTGTTCATCAGTTCTGGCTTTGACATTGATGAAGAGAAGCAGCTTTTTTCTGCACAGCTGCCAGCTGCTGATCAGAGTTTCAAATCCATCATCCTCTCCTTCAATTACGTAAATTTGTCAAAATTAGCTGTACATTATAAGAAGCATCCTTGCAAGAAAAGTACCAGAAAACATGAAAAGAATTACTAATGGTTTCTTGAGGAAGTGACGAGAATGTTACAGTCCCTCTTTTTTATTACTAATGAAATTGTAGTTGGGTTTATTGTCATTACTGCTGATAGTTATTAATAAATGTTTAATAGTTTACAGCTGCCACTCCCAAAGAAGCAGAGGAATGGGTACAGCAAATCCAATTTGTAATTCAAGGTAAGCCAGCCAGTAGAGCAGTAGTCTTTATTGCCAGTAGTGCTTAGTGATGGTAGTTCTGGTCGTTAACTTCTCTGCCATGTTAGTACATGTAGTATTCCCACATGTGAAAGTTTGGAATAGCAAGTCCTAGTTTTCAATTGTGTTGTAGCTTTTATATGACTTTTCTAATTTTGCAAGATTTTTGCTTTTTTCCAAGAATGCTAGAAATATTGGAGAACTTGAGGTCTCTCCTTATATAAGCTCCTTTACATAAACTGTCCCTTATCCCTTGAACAGTAAAAGAAAATAAGCAGAATATACTGTAAGGAGCGGGTCATAGAAGAATTGTTTTCATTTTGCATAAATGTCTGCTTAGGCCTTCTTTTCTACTAGGTGTTAACCTTTTAAATTGCTGCTACATAGATACAAGATTTAGTACTATTCCTGAGGAGGAGGAATACGATGATGTTGGACAAGAGAACAGTGAACTTACAGATGATAGCATTTATGAAGAACTTAAAGGTACTGTTGAAATTTTTTACTATGTGACTTGTGATCACTTTGTCTTCTCTGCTTCTAGTTTGGTAACTCTGAGTTGCTTAAAGTAAATAAGTAAAGCAACACAATAAGATACTTTCAGATTTTAGATTTTGCTATGACATTGAGAAAAGAATGTCTTCAGTTGTGAGTGAGAACAATTCAGTTTTCTTTAGCAGGAGCATCAAAATAGTGCAGAATGTGTAAAAGTGAACTCAGGGGACTTTTGGCTCATTAACATTTTCTGGTATGCGATTTTTTTTAATTAAAAAATTGACTTGCCTTACAGCTTTTCCCAGCAACTTGCCCATTATTTTTTCTTTATTCTTTTTGGCATTTTTATTAAGCAAAAGTTTATTATCACTCCAAATGTTACTAGAACTTTCTTCTGCCTAATATATGATATTATAATCCTTCAAGAAAGCATTGTGTGTGTTTGAAAGGGCTCTGGAAATGAACTGTAAAAAAGGCAACATGAGTATCGACACTGTTTTGTTTTATATCTTCCAGCATGACTATAATTGTACAGAAACTTTTTTGCTGTGGACTTTTTAATATGGTCAAATGATTATGGCTCTAAATGTCCATATGTATATTTCAGGGAATAAAACAAAAGAAAAAGAGCTTGTGAAAGTTCTTAGAGTTGAGTGTAAACATTCAAGTACAGGGGAAAGGTGGTAATTTTTTATTATATTTTGAGAAACTATGAAAAAAATTATCATTAGTTAACAAATGATATTTTAAAGTGATGTGACAATTAATAATCACTTTGTATGAAATAATGTTCTGCATGCCTTGCTGTTTGGAGCACTGCAATTATCAGCAATAACTTGAGAGGAAAAATTAGTTGTGTCATGTGATGCTGAGTAATTTCCTGTATCTATTAGGTTGAATTTTCTGACCATTGGGGAAAGGAACATTTTACACTATGTCATGCTTTTCATTTTAAGGTTGTTTAAGTGGAGGAAAACAACAAGGGAGCAGAGAACATAAGTGTCTCGTGAAAATGATTATCATAAAATTCTAAAATTGTAACAGCACCTTATTCTTTAAGAGCTAGGGGTTTTTTTGGATTGTACCTAGACTACTTCAACACAGAATGCATGTTCTGCTGAAATGATGTGCAGTGTGTTACGCATGCTAAAAAACTCTCCTGCGGTGAATATAAAAACTACATTACAGGGCTTAATCTTATAACTAGAACATACAGCCAAACCATATTACAGTACTTTTTGGATGCTCAGGTTCTTACAGAAGATGATCTTATATGCTTGCTCATGTTTTTGTTAAAGAAGCTCTAGATATATTCTGTCATAAATTACTCTTTTTTTCGAGCTTCACTTACCTTACCTGTTACTTGAATCTCAAACACTAAGTAGATCTGGAGCAGTAATACATACAATACTGGGAGAGAGCCATTAGTTAATATATACTTTGAATTCTTTGCTCTGAGCTCTGTCTTCAGATTTGCTGCCTTGGTGTGATTCTGCAACAGTTTAGAGTATTTTCACTTTTGTCCCATTTTTATGTCAGTTTTCCAGAAGCTGTTGTCCCATAATGTGGCTAATAAACCTAAAATGCAACAATGTCACAAAGAAGGGATAGTTCAAGGAATCTAGTTTCAGTTTTTAGTTAAATTAATTTATTTCCCCACGGTCTTGGAGTGGTGCTTCATTTTCATGTTATCAAATAGGGATTGTCTTTCTTTATGCTGTTTCTATCTCATCTATTTGAATTGTAAACTTTTCAGAAAAGACTATCTTACCTTTTACAGTGGAGCTCTTAATTTTGACTCCGATGAGTTGACATAACTAAGTAAAAACAAAACATAAGTTTGCAATAAATTTTAGATGATTCTTTAATATTTTTATTTTCCACAACTGTGCTTTAATAATTATATGCTTAAATGGAATTTCAAACCTATGGCTCCAGTGCCTTAGAGCAGTCTTTCTCTTTTTAATCCATATCATATTGAAGAGTGTTAGGTGAAATGCTAGTTGACAAAACTCTCAGGAGCTGGCCTTATATGTTTCTTGTGTAGCTGTTCATCTAAACTTGATGGTAAAAGAGCACACTCCAGTTTGGTCTAGTCTTTAATTAGGCCTAATTGGTTGCATTTAATTACAGTTGGCTGTCCTTTCTATTTTCCCAGGTAAGTGAATTACTCTTTTTTCCTTTCATGGCCAAAGGGTGGAGCATCATTATCCCTGCTGTTACCTGGCCTAATAATATAGAACAAATAAGGAATTCAGAATGCCTGTTAAGAAAACAGAAAAAAATTATTTGTACAGCTGCAAAGCTATGGTAAGCTCTGGAATGCAGAAGGCAAATATGCTAGATCCTTTTGAAGAGGGAGGAGAAATTAATCTGCACTTTGTTTTTGTCCTCAAAACATTTTCATGTCAGAGGCTTCTAATCATCTGTTTTCACAGATCTACCAGCTTTATAAATACTGAATTTCAGGTACACAGCTCATTGTACCTTATTATTTATTTGGCTATACTTTGCATATTCTCAAGTAAGTAAAATTTTGCATTTCTGTGGTTGTCTGGTGGCTTTTATGTTAGCATTTTAGAAGAAACTTAAGCAGTTCATTTAGTAATATTGGGTTTGGTATTTGCATAAAGAGTGTTTGGTTAAAAAAGAGGATGTGGACATTTTTGTGCAAATTTGAAAACTGGGAAATTTGGAGAACTGTTGCAGTATTCAGGACTAACTGATGCTGTATTCTCTAGCTATCTCATTGCTTAGCTAATTTTTTTTTCCTGCTTCTGACAGGAGACTGTAGATGAATTTTCCAGGCTGAAGCTGGATAGCTTTAAACCAGTGTCTAGAGTGGTAACAGTCTATTAGCCTATTAAAAGCATAGATTTCAGTTAGTTGGAGGGTGTACAAAGAGATGTGAGAAATTTAGTCTTTTGATTTGTTAAGTCACTTTCTTCTTTCATAGAACATACAAATTCATATTTACCATAGAAGCACCATTTTCCTGGTTCTCAGTATTAGTGTTGTACTGTGGTTATTCAGGGAAAATCAAAAACATCAGAACTGCCAAAGAATTACCAACTTGTAAAACTTCCCTTGCAAGATTGTTCAGGAAAAGAAATCTTTATACTGTCTTCAGCAAACTCGGCTGTAGTATTTTTGATGTTTAATAAAATCACAGAGGAAAACTTGGCTAAGCAAAATTAAAAATACTGTCAATAAAGGCCCATTTTTTCTTAATTAGCTATTTATTTTCTACCATAGTACACTCTGTATGATTTTGCAGTTCACACCTGAATGTTATAAGCTGTAACATAAAACAACCTCTGAAACTGTAGTATTAAATAACTGTGTGTGGGTAGAGCTACCTAAATGCGCAGAGTTTCCAGTTTAGTGATGTTTTAAACAATGGGCTTGTCCTTGTCATAAAAGAGAACACGTGCCAGCTTTAAAGTTGTTACCATCTGTTACAGACCTTGAAGACAGAATTTTTTTATTAACTTGAGGTTTCAGTGACATAATTTTGAGGGCCTTTGGTATTGTCTTCTGTGGTGTCATGTCTGTGTGGAACACACACCCAAAACTGCAATGCTAACTATTGCCTGCCACCTTAATGCTTTCTACAACCTCAACTCAGTTTTTGTACTGTCTACCACATTCTTGCGCAATAGGAGAAAATAGGTGTTAATCTGAGATAACACACTTAAAGTTCAATCTTGTGTTGGCTTTTTTCTTCTGTTCTTCTCCTCATGAACTTGCATTATAGCAGTAGTTTCCAAGGTATACAGTATAATTTCCATTAAAATTATTCTAAAGATAAGTTTTGGTTCTTATTTTAATGGTGCTTATTTGGTGCATGGAGGTAATCCTGAAGCAATGTAATGTGACACAAGACTGTGGCTTTGTGCCACTGTGCCATCCCTTCTCAGCTTGTCCATAGCAAAAAGAACTTTTGAGTGAGAGAAGATAAGCACGGTGAAATTCAGTGCTGTGGTGATCTCCAGACAGTACAATTTGCATCAGTTCTTAGTTTTCTGTAAATTCAATTTGAGGATTGATTCAGTCTCTGATTGGGTAAAGGATGAAGGGAATAGAAGGTTTGCTTTTGTCTTTTGATTCCTGCTGTCAATCCTCTGCCAGTTTGGTCAAGCCCAGGTATCTGGTCAGTAATTCTGTTTTGCGGTGTAATTGGAAGCTTAGGTTGGGAAACTCTGTAACTGAGGTAAAGCCCAGGCAAAGGTAGAAAATGTCTTAACTTTCATGCTATAAGAAGTGTGCTGCGCAAAATACACTTTTTTTGCTTATTTTAAACAAATTATTTTAAGTAGTTTTAAAGTTATGTTGATGTTTCAGAACTGATATGAATGTAGAGAGTGATCATCCTGTTTCTTTCTTATGGTTGTTGTTTTAAGCAGCTTTGTTGCTTTATTTTTTTCTAACAGTAAACCCTGGCAGTTAGGAAGCATAACTTAATATCCTCATTCTCGCTTCTTTCTGGACTGCTTGAGTTATGAAGAAGCAAATTGTTTTTATGATGTTATATTCCGTTCCTGAGCATGGAGATGGGGGAAAGAAAGAACATATCTCTGACTTACCTCTTTTTGGGAAGCAGGAATTAATGATTACATAGTGGAGTTTGAGTGTAAGTTTGATGTGTCACTCATGAGCACCAACTCATGGCAAATATTTGTGTTCTCAAAATGTAATGTCAAAAATACTGACTTTTTGACACTAGAAGTGAAGATTTCACAGCACTGTGTTAATGAAAATTCTTTTTTCAGGACATCTTTGCTTATTTTAGAGTTTTCAATGTATCACAGTCTGGGTATCCGGGCTCAACACAGTGTTTGGTCTCAAGCAGTCCCAGTTGTGCATTACAGCTGTATCTCAGTTCCTAAAACCAGTAGCCTAAAAGGAAGATATTATTAATTGGTCATTACAAACAAGAGAAGTAGGTTTAAGTCAGCAGAGATGGGGGTGATTATGGAATCTGTGATCATTGCTGTTAAGTCATATATCTTGGTATATGGTCCAAATCCCTCCCAGCAAGTGTTGCTTGCTTTATGTAGTTAGGGAATTGTTTACTTTTTGTCCATAGGATAATATATATATATATATATATATATCTACAGGATTGTATATAATACTATTGTGCTGACAATTTTTTTTCCCATGGAAAGAATTCTAAATGCTTTTCATTAGTAAATGATTTCAAAGCATAAAATATAAGTAGGGTCTGGAAAAAATGAATTTCAAAGGAATGGATGAAAGATTTTTGAGGACAGTACTGAAGAAAGGTTTCCAAACTAATTACTGAAAGTTTTTTGAATAATTTCCATGAGAACACCTTTTAGATTCAAGAACACAGCAAGGGAATCTTTTTTCTTTTCAGACAGTGACAATTCTTCAAAACAGTTTTTTTCATTAATTGTATCTCAGTATTTTAAAGAAATTAATATTTTTTATTTGCTTAGCCATTGCATTATTTACATATATGGAGTATTTTTGCATATACTATCTTGCTGATAGGTGGAATACCAGAATAAGGACAAGGGGGTGCTCAGTTTGCTGTATTTCAAAAGTAATTAAAATAATAAAAAAAACGGTGAAAAGCAGATGTGAACTACCTTTTAGTGTCAGGGAGTAGTAAAGAAAAGTATTTTTTTTCATTGAAAAGATTCAGTGTGTGTTGTTTTACTGTCTTGATCACTGGGATTTGGGATCTACTAATAGTCTTTGATGATACACCAGACATGGAAATGATTGAAAACCAATCTCTTTTAACTGGATATTGTTGAATCCCAACAACCATGATGAAATGGAGCCATGCCTGAATTCTCTGTCACTCTGGGTTCTGAGGCAGTATGCTTATGGGATTTATGTATACCTTGAAGTGTCCTTCAGCTAGAACTAAATGCTCAAGAGACATGAGTTATGAATCCAGACAAATATTTAAAGACATTGTATCTACAAGCTGGTTAGAAATGTGATACCTGGACCTCAGCTTTTTTTTTTTTTTTTGGCACAAGAAAGTGGGCATTATCTTCAACTAATGTAATCCTACATCTAAAGAGGGAAGCCTTCTTTCTATTGATGTTGGGTGTCAGTGATGGAAGAGGAAGTAAGACAATCTAGTGTAGCTGAAAAGAATGAGATGTCCATTGAGGGGGAAGTGGCAAGTCTTTGTTAGGAAAAATAAGGTTTGTAGGCTCTTCTGCATTTCTTTTAAAGTGAATATAAAGTGGCAGTCTGTGAACAACAGGTGGCCCATAGCTGTCAGAAAGCCTACTGTCCTTGATACAATTCAGCCCTTGCTCCCTCATCACACACATATTTATAATGTGCAAGTGAGGAGGCCATTAAAAGTGGAATAATAACTGAGTATTCGTATTTAGTCTGATTTACATGTGAGAGGTATATTTATTAACTGATGGGACTTTGGCTGGGTTTGTTTACGCATAAAAACCCTCAGAAAATCTAAGAGTGTTCTTTATTTAGTGATATACGTCTGCTGCATGAAGTTGGGTCAGTTGTGAGAAAGCAGTTAATTACGGTATCTGTAGTAAATGGAAAATGTGTGCTATTAAGTTTAGGTATTACTTCTCCTCTCTTTGAACTCCATGCAAGACATCATAGTGTTCAGATGTTTCAGGCTTTGTAGATTTCAAAGTGGAGAAAATAGAAGTGACCTTCCTGACGTTGTGGTCAACTGTTAAAACAAATTGAAGGAGTCCATGTTGGAAAGGCTGTGTTTATCAAAGTCTCGGGTTAGCAATGGCTAAATTTTGAATTTTGTATTTTGAAGATTAAAAAAAAAAATATTCTAAAGCCTAATCAGAGCAAAAGAAAACAAACAGAAAACCAACCAAAAATCCACACCAAATAAATCAGGGGTTTATTGCCTATTGTCTGTTGTCATTTTAAAGCTTATTTGCTTGACATTAGAAGATACAACTTAATAATATCTAAAAAAGAAGTATATTAATCATGCTTTTCTATGTTTAAAGAACTCTTTCAAAAACTAATTAGCACACAACTCATTGAAATGAATTGACTTACCAAAATAAGATATTGTGTAGCAAGTACTGATCAGTCATTTTTATAATATTTTCTGTGCACCAGTGCTAAACAACATTTGACACTATTGATTTGTAAAACCAATCTGATGTGGACAGTATGTGACAGAAACTGTTATTATGAAATAGAATCCGGTCTCAGAAAAACTTGTCATCCTGGCAAGACAAAATCACACAAAGTAATTTTACTTGTATTATACTTTTTCAGTGTTGACTCTCTCACTGACAGCTGGCTTCATATAAATGTGAACAAAGCTTTATTTATACTTACATGTCTTCAATGGATTATGGACCCAAAGTTTTTTCTTTTGAAAGCAAAATAGTTTTCTATGGTAGCACTGTTTTTATCTAATTAAGGAGCAGTGCAATAGTTCTAATGCAAAGCATTCAGAAGAAATGTCTTGGTATGTGAGATAGTTTATTAACCATAACTTTGAGGAATTGCTGCAGTTTAGCAAGTTCAAAGCAAAATGTCAGTTGTATTATGTATATTTATGAAAATAAAAATACTGGGTCTGCTCTACTGCTTGGGTATAAACGTGATAAATATTATATAGATAGATCAAGGAACCTTTACTTTTTAAATTTGTGATAGAATGACTGCATATCAGGCTAATAAAACCATTAGAGTTTTTTGAGAAACAAGAGCAACCAGAGGTTATGTGGTGCCTCAGGCTATCACTTCTCAACTTGTCTGGTTTCCACAAGGTAGCTATTAAAGAACCATAATTTGTACAACTGAATTCTCAAATAAGACCCAGCAAGGTGAGTTTTAAAGGCTGAATTAATCTCTCTGTTCTGTAGATACAAATCTCTCATTTGAATTTTTCAGCTTTAAGAAAGGCATCAGCACAGATCCTTCTGTATATGTCTTTTCCTCTAAGTGTGCTACTCACTTTTCTTTGCACTCTCTTCAAAATGGAGGAATTAGCCAAACAAAATACTACTAATTAACCAGAGCTTCATGAATTCTTCTGGCTGTATGCATGTATATCTGATTTTTTTTTGGTGTTGCAATGTAGTGTGTTTGCAATAGATGTCTTGTTTAGTTTACACAGGTATAAGGAAGGTACAGGCTGCTCGTTTATTTGTCTTGGATGCTGCTCCCTGGGCTGGGTAGGAATCTTTGAAAGAAGCAGGGTGGTTGATCCTAAGAAAGGAAAAGGGTCAGTAGGGTCCAGCTCCTAGACCACACAGTGGACAAGGCAGAGAGGGCAAGATGTAGCAGTCTTCCATGGTGTAGAGTAGAGGGAAGGGTGGATGCTCCAGGGAAGCACAGGGTGAAGGCACACAGATAAGCTTCAGCAACAAAGGGAAGAATGTTTTCTTAAGAAGTCAGAAGAGACTGAGGAAAGTTTTTTGGCAAGTCTGTGAGATGTGGATTAGACAGCAAGCTAGGAGGAAAATTTTTTTCACCCAGAAAGGGGGTGTTTGTTACAGGGAGTATTTTATTTCAGTCCATTTTTAAGGAAGAGGTTCCAGTAGTTCCACCTTTGGTTTATGGAAGCATTTTTCTTAGCAGGGTGTAACAATTATTATTCTGTCCTTGAATCTTGAAGACAACTGTGAATAAAACTAGGAATTAAAGGAAGGAATCACATTTTCAAAACAAAGCATTATCTACAGGAAAGCCTGTGGATCCTAGCATGAGGGTCATGCTTCTGTTGTCCCAAAATATGCTAACAGAATTTATACTTGTTTGCATACCTCTCTCAAATTTTATTTCCTTAAGAATTAAGAATAGAAAGGAAGAAATAGGAAGAAATCCTTTGCTTTGAGGGTGGTGAGGCACCGGAACAGGTTGCCCAGAGAAGTTGTGGATGCCCCACATTGCTGGAAGGCCAGGTTGGATGGGGTTTTGTGAAGCCTGATCTAGTGGAAGTTGTCCCTGCTCAAAGCAGGGGGGCTGGAACTAGATGATCTTTGAAGACACTCCAAACCCAAACAATTCTACAATTCTGTGATAAGAAGTGACACATTTCCGTTACTAAATTTTGAACAGTAGTTTTAGATAATTCAATAAATGAAAGTTCAAGATGGACATGATTTTGTCACAACTTTTATATGGGTCATAGGACTCAATTTCTGGTCAAACTGCCCAACTCAGGCCTACAAGTAGTGCTCTTACAGGGCAACTAGGACTGTGTTGTGTCTCTGGCATGAGAGCTGAGGTAATCCAAAAGTACTATCTGTGAATGAATTCAAGTGATATGGACTGTAGAAGCCCTGGGTTTTTCTGAGATACAACTTCATGCCAATTCCACATTAACCTGGGGAGCAGTTTTCATCTCCTGCTTATGAACTATTGCTATATTCCAGTGTCCTACCTCATCTCTCTGAGGTGCATTGTGGTGTGTGGCCTGTACGGCTAGTGAGATCTGACATCCAGAGTTGCCGGTCCCAGTCTTGATGTTATGTTTGAGAACGTGTTAGTATTTGTAGTAATGAAGATGGGAATGTTACCCAAAATATGGTATGTGTAAACAGTCTGCATTGCAACGATAACTTTTTATGTATTTCTGATTTGCTTGATACTAGTGAATCATAACAAGAATATTTTCACTTTATTTCATCATTTCAGTTGGAGGAAGGATTTAGCATAGTTAATGTAATTTCATTTAATGGCCTGGGCCATAAACAGTGCAAAGTGGCTGTGGTGTAGGCTTGTTACTTTTAATGAAAATACCCAAAGGGTGAAAGGTGCTGAATTTTTGTTGTTGTTGTTGTTGTTAGTGTGCAGTTAGTGATCAACACAGGGAATGCAAAAATGCCTTGGTAGAAGAATTTTAAAAGGAGCTGTGAGAGAAGCATCTGGGAGCCAGACTTTTCTTGTGGAAACATGCCAACAACTGTATTGTGTTTCCTTTCACTAAAGTGAGCTGTGCCTTGTCTTTTGTCCCTTTTTTGAGTACATTAGTTTCTGGAGTCAGACTAGAAGTTCAGCTGCATTAACCATGCAGATTATTAAAGGATATTATATGATTTAAGCAAGATGCTTTCTTTATGAATTCTATGTAAATATTATCTCAAGTCACAGTTGTCACTATTAAGGATATATAGTTTTCAGAAACGACTTTTAAATTTATGTCTTGCTGCTGATCAATGCGTATAAGAAACTTTACTTTACTTTACTTTACAGACTTTTTCTGCCTATCATAAATTTAAGCCTGAGAAATATAACCAAAGTACATGATTGTCAAATAACACTGTAGTAGAGTTATGCAGTATAGATGAGTTAATTGAATACTTGATTGCTAGATATATTTACATAGGGAAATACTTATATTTTCTATGTAGATTTTAATGGCCACCACATTTATTTTAGCAAAACATTTTAATAATAAGGTTTATAACATGTCATGTTGAACACTTAAACTATTTACATAACTAAGAGCTATTATGGGTTGAGAGAACAAACAAATTTATTTTAGTTACAGTAAATTCACATAAATCTTTATAATGTTTATATATAAGAATGTACTTATGTGCATGCCTCGTGTTTAGGCAAGCAAAGCACAAATTCCTGTGAACCTGCAATGGAACCATGAACTGAACTTAAAAATTGTCTGTTTTGTCCCTTCACTAATTTGCATTCTGCCCAATAATTACAACTGCTTTTTTGTGAGGGTGAGGGGGCACAGAGAAGAAAGCATTTTTTGTTAATCACCTAAATAATTAAATGTGCCTGTAGAAACATTAAACCAAGAAGCTTTCCTCTACGTTGGGGAGGAAATAAGAGCAGTATCTGAAAATATTTTATTCCTTCTTTAAATGTTTAGTTGTGGATTTAGGTAAGATGCCAATTGCCTCAATTTTGTATGCCAAATTTGAAGCTTTAGGAACACTTTTACAAGTGGAGCCAAAATTGTGATTTTGTTGAAATTTGACATGAAACTTTACCTTCAGTGATGCTTCTGTTCAGGTGAGGAAACTCTTATCTAATATCTTGATCAAAAAAGAACAAGTAACATTTAAAAAACTACTAATCAAACTTAGGGAATTTGTAAGGAGCAGGATTCTGAAGAAATTTTCACCTGGCTTGATGGCCCATCAAATATTTTCTTTTGTTTTCTGATCGTAATATGTTTTGACCCATTCACTTAGCATACTAAGACAGTTGATTTCTGAAAAGCAACCCATGAAATAGTGACTTTATTTGTAAATACAAAAAAAATGTTTGCGAATATAAAAATGAGATGTGAATGAATGAGTTTCTGGAAGCGGATCTCTCTGAAATTTCTTTTATTCTTCATTATAATAATTGTGTGCGTATCCACTATTGAGCTTGCTTATGATGACCTTTATCTTTTCTCTTGAGAAGAATTATTATTATGGGGTCTTTCTTCATGAGGAAGTAAAAAGGTCAATGCAAAACCCATCTCTTATTTCTATGCAGTGCACATTGCACTTTAGCATATTTGTATTGAATTTTATTAATAATAATTAGATCATTTTGTCAAAGAAATTTTAGTATTCCAAAATCAGGCATTCTGAATGGTCTTCCCTGGCAGGTACTCCTGCTTTTCCTGCCTTTTTTTCTACCTCTTCTCCTCCCAAGCTTGCTGTTGGTGTAACTGAGATTTTACATACTTCTGTTCCTCCTAATTCTGTCAGACTAGCAATTTCTTCCTCCTTTAAACTTTTTCTCCAAGGACAGAAATGTGTTTTTTGATCACTTAGTCTTCATAGTGTCTGCCCTAAAACATTACCAAAAAAATACTTTCTGTAGAAGAATATTTTGTTGATTGTTTTTTTTTCCAGTAAACTAGTGAGAGGTATAAAGTATCTTGTGGCTTTTAAAAACATGACTTTTTAATCCATTGTGCTAGTGTAGGTCATGTGGATGGCTATGTGTGTAGTAATATAGGAGAAATATGGTGTCCTTTTCACAGATGCATTTAGAAAAAGACATTTTTTTTTTTTCTCAAACAGTTCTCCAAATGTACTCATTTCTCTTTACTACTTCACTCTGTTACTATTCTTCATAGCAGTAGTTGTATGATCCAAACGAGGTTATTTTGTTCAGCACTAGAGAACTGCAGCCTTGAAGTGTGTTTGCTATTTGTCCCTATTGGGACTGAGAATTTTTTTGTTTACTTTACTCTTTAGTTTGACAAATGCTGTAACTCCAAAATGCTTTTGTTAGGAAGGGAGTGTTATATCTGCTTTTTGGTTTTGATTAAGCCAAACCATTAACATGTGCTTAGATTCACTGGGTGGTGTCATAGAAAGGTTGTTTCGAGAGAGGTTTTTTTTTCTCTCCAGAAAATGGCTGAGATTCTAGTACTCCAGTATCGCTGCTCCTTCTCACCTCCTGTTCCTGCAGCACTGATTCTGAGTTAATTTACAACAAAATTCTGTGTGGATGATGAGGTAGCTTTCCCAAGGTCTTCTCAGTAGGCAGCAGTGCTTCACTTTTAGCTGCGATGGCTGGTTTAGTTATTCAGATTGCTCAGACATTTGGGAATAGTGGTGGTGTACAGTAGCACTTTTCGAGATACAAGAAGTGCAGCTGAGGGGAAAAAAAGTGAAGGATTTCTCAAGGAATACAGGAAATCTCACATCTGGAGACTTGGTAAGATCTGGACAAAACTGAGTAATTTGAGCTAATCCTGTTCTATAAAGTCATTAGTTTCAGCTGTCTCATACATAAGCTATTAAAATGCACAGACACTTATAAACTGCTGGTGAACAGCTTAGTGTGAAGTACCAAAAGAAGCTAAATGCTCTTTCCTAGAAACCTGATCTAACTGTAACTTTCTGAGTTAGAGCAGGGTGTTAGACTAAGCAATGCCCACTGGTTCCTTCTATCTCTAAGTATGTAATGATTTTAGCTTTTTCACTTTATACAGCCAGTGCTATTTATTCAAGGCCATTGGGAGATAAGGACATTGTTAATATTAATAGCAGACTTCTGTTACTTTCTACTGGTTGAACATAGAGTGGTGCATATACTCCAGATTTTAAATAATGGTTGTTTTCAAAGAACTGGTTAAAACTTGCTCAAAAGTGTTAGTTATAAGGCCCATCCAGTTTAGCTGGTTAAGTATATTTGAACGAAACCTTTTTCCTCCATGTTGGAATCAGACTTGGATCACGTGTTGGGAGAAATTTGTGCTAGGGATTGGCATGGGTTGTCCTCAAATAAAACTGAAACATCTTAGTATGCATAATATTTTTCATTAAAATATATTTTTATATTGTTTGTAACTCAGAGATCTCTTTCTGGAGATCTTGGAATACAATTCTGTATTGCTTTTTTCCTTCCCATCATATTTTTGAGTGCAGTGGTGACCATTTATTCAGGTGCAACTTCTGCTTCTGCTCATATATTGATGTCACCTCATCTGCAATCCCAGTGTTTAGCCTGTATTTGGATGACCCATTTCTATCGTCTCCTCTGCTTGTGTTGTGGAAATGTTTTTTTTGTTTTGGTTTGGTTTTTTTTCCCCTCAAGTTTGCTATGCACTTCTCCATTTGAGCTGTTGGGTGGTAACTAGCTAACCCATGGAAGCAGGAATAAAATAAGAATTGTCCTCTCTTCTGTCATGGTAAGAAATTCTTACATTTATCTGCTCTCTAAATAGCAACCAATTTGTTTCCCACTTCTGTCGTTGTCCTGGAGGCATTTTCATTCTCAAACCATGCACTCTAGTACAGTCAGATAGAGCTTTAATAAAACAATAGTCTGTCTCCCCCCCCTCTGCTGCCCCCAAGATCTCACACTATGGCTAAAGAATAGCATCTTCAGCAGCCTTTTCTAAGCTGTCTCGTTGTTTACAGAGTACACTAGGCTGCTAATGGGAATGCAGGGTGAAATATCAAGAAGCTGTGTGTAAATCTTCCAGTAATCTGCCATGTCCAAGAGGAGCTGGGGGAAAGGGAGAGATCTCTGGGAATATTGTAGGATTATCAAAGCTAGAGTTTTGCTAATGGAATTTGGAGATCTCTCCATACAGAGTGAGTGGATCTGGAGTCTAAAAGAAGACACCAGAAACGAAAATCCCTGCCATTATAAATACAAATCAAGGCAAGTAAGCCTAGGATAAAGCAATACATGAAGGATTTCTGGGCTATCAAGCTGCTTAGGCTAAAACACTGTAAAAGTTTGGGTGAAGTGTATGCACATGTATGGTGACAATAAACTGCAGAGGACCCCATCCCCAAGGTAGGGGAGCACTGTCCTCAGCTAAGGCAACTTGCTGGCCCTGCATAAACCAGGACATTAATACTCATTCCTTTGACCTGAGATGATCACTAACCCTCACTACTAATGCTAGCAGAAGGTGTTAGTTTGACCAAATTATACAAACAATTTTGTTCTTAAATTTTATGTGTTTATTGCTCCTTCTCTGGAAATATTAAATATTTCTTCAAACAAACACTCGTTTATAAAAAAGCCAGTTCTTGCTAATTTTAAAAAAATTATACATCTGTGTTGAGTTATGTTTCTTATTAGAGAAATAACCCATCTGTTAGGGGGGTTGGTCAATTCATAAAATTATAAATCTGTGAGAGAAAAGGTCTTGACTCTTTTCCACGGTAAGCACTTATTTGGGTTCAAAAGTTCTTGTTTGCATTTGTGCAGAATCATTATTTGGTAGCAAAAAAGCAGTGTGTAGGAGTAATACTCTTGGCGTTAACATGCCATTGCATCTTTTACTTTTTTATGCGCAAAGCAGTGAAGACCCATGATACTCAGTGTCAGCAGATTTCATGTACACACCTGTTTTTTTTCATGCATCTGTCCTCCCTGCCAAGTACAATAGTAAAGACACCATGAGAGTTTTTTTAGTTGATTGTTTACTAATACAAGTGTTTTTGTGAGGGATCTGTCTTACAAGACTTGTTTGTATGCTTATGACCTTCTGACACCACAGTGAGATTTCAAATGAATGTGAAGATAATGAATGTGCATTACAAGTGTGTGATTGCTCACATCATTATGAAATAGATGAAAAAATAGTTCACTGCAGTAGTTTTTATCTGAACTGGTCAAAACATCTTCCAATGATTTTTCTAACAATATGTGATTGGAATAATAACTGCATGTGTTGTTGTGTTCCATGCTGCAGCCCAAAGGCTTGTAAATACAAGCTGCTTATTTGCAAGTAGCTTCCAGATTTGCAATATGATCGCTATGGAAACCACACAATGAAAAGCTTATAACCATCTGTGTGGTTTGGTAGATTTTGCTGCATAGCTGAGCTGGTTTTGTTTACTATTTTTGAAGTGTTGAATAGAATATATTAACCCACAAACTGGGATTATCCAAGGTGTAAACTAGTATTGTGCAATAACAATGTGTCACAAACTAGAAGACAATAAAATATCTAATAATAATGGCATTAAGTTAGAGTCTAATATAAAAAGATGGTTGTTAGTAGAGGAAACTGCTAAGTTTATACATAATTATCGTGGAGCTACCACATTCCATTGGAGGAATGCGCTGTTCAAGCCAAACTTATCCCTTTTACAGTCAAGTAGTCTGACTTTTTTTCCCCTCCCCCTTTAAGAAAAAGAAATTGGAAGAAAAAATGGATTAACATAAAAAACCTCAGCAAGTGTAGAATTCATTGTTCACTTCTAAAATTTTGTGGATGGTAGAATTATCTGTGGTTGGGTGATTACTTTTCTTTTTTTTTTTCTTCAGACTGGAAATTGAATAAGTAAATTATTTTCAACAACTTTCATGGACTAAATGAAAAAACTTTCAACAAATATAGTTAGTTCCTTCTTGCACTGTGACAAGAATTTTGTAGGTTGTTTGCTATTAGTGTCTCTGAGTATCAGCAGAGTATGGAACATAATCTATATCTTAAGAGTTCTTTGGATCTACAGCTCTGGAAGAGTTCACTGGTTTGATTAGTGTAGATTCGTCTCATTTTGACATATTGAGAAGGGAAAGAATGTTTTGTCACTGCAGTGTAGTGATGGTGTGATGAAGAGATACAGAGGATTAAAAATTGGACCAGATTATTTTATAGGTATGCATGGGTCTTTATACACAGTATCTTAAAAAAAAACCCAGAAGGACTTCTACTATATTTTTTAATTTAATTTTTCACCTTTTGACTCTGCCATGTTGCAACACAAACTTTAGCATGTTGCATCAGACTGTAGCTGTAATTCCTGAGGTCATCGAGGTTGCTGTGTTTAAAGGATACCTCCTTCACATAGTTACTGCTTCAGGACATAATACCAGGAAACACTACAAAGAACCACAGGTTCTTTTTTACTACCCTAAGCCAAGCCTATTACAACTGCTCCGTGATCGTGTTAGCAAGTAGTGTGGGCCATTTGCACAGGTTCGTGCCAAGGAGCGGATGTTTTTAGTGCATGTTTCAGAGAAGGCTTCCTAGGTAGTCACTTCAGCCTGGTACCATGGTCTGAATGCCCATTAGCAGCTGGACCATGTCCAGTGTGCTTCTGGAGTGCCTCTTCCAGCCTAATTGCACCTGAAAGTTTGTCCTCTCTGTGACATCTTTGAGGTGTAAAGCAAAGTAGAATAAGTGTGGATGGTTGGGGTCCAAACCCATATATGAATATGGTCAGTCTTTGTTTGAATTTAGGACCTTTTCAGTATTCAAAAAGCTCTGATTCAGATATTTTCATATTTCAGATGTGGATCTGGTGAACTCTTGTTTCTAGGAAATACATTTTTCAGGGGAATGCATATATTCTAAATTTTTCCATGAAGCCACAATGCAATCTACCTGTCTTTGCTGAACCTTATGAAAAAATCTCTTCCAACCTCTGCTGCTGTTTTACTTTAGTTGAGATACCCTCTACTGGAGTTAGTCCTCAGTTTAAGCTAATCTGATGACCATGACAAGTGATAGAGTTAAAATCCACAGTACATTCAACACATCAACTGATTTGGGTCCAAACATTCAGTAACATGTAACATCAACATATATTTAATCAAAGTATAATATAATGCAGTGTGTGTTGGATGAAGCTGAGGTGTTCTGGGAAAAGGGAGCAATCCTAGAAAATGTGACTGATACTGGGATACTACTCCCTGTGGATGGTGTAAGTGTGGTAGGGAAGCCACAGAATGACAGTGCCTCCTAGTGCTCTGGACAGCACATAGGGATGCATTTTTGCCGTTTATGCTCCATTTAGGAGTTCTTAAAATAAACAAATGAGCATACTTGGAAATATGCAACAAGTGTTAATGCCAAGTAGGGGAATACATTTGAATGCAGTAAATGGTTTAGAGAGTTTTGTGAGTACTGCACCTTCAGATTTCTCATGTTCTACTGTTAGGGGGGTTTTCCTGGTTCCGTGCACCCCCCTTCCCCCGTCACTGGCTTGAATTATAGTTTATATTTATCTTGACCAGACTTTTAACTAGTCAAGACTCAGAGAGCAAAAACTCTTGCTGGCTTAGTAGGGTAGAATTTCAAAGCTCTTTGTGGAGTGAATCTTATGATGTAACTGTAATATTTGTAGGACTGTGTATAGAGGTTAGCAGCAATTATGCATACTCATTCCCAACAGGTCTACTCTCGTGCTTTAAACATCTGCTTTAATGTTTGCAAGAACAGTCTTGTGGATAGATTAAATTTTTACAAGACTAAAAATCCTTTGAACTTTTCATATAAAATTCACTATTTGTCAAAGTCAGTGGGCAATTACATAAAAGTTGCACAATAAAGAACATTTTAAAAGCTGTGAGTTCTTTGTTGTCTGTCATTAGTAAAATATCAAAATTAGTTGCTGAAATGTGTGCTTAAAAAAAAGCATAACTATCTGCATAAGATGTGATGACTAGCAAAGGCAAATAATTTAAACGTATTAAAAGTCCAATTCTTGTTTGAGAAGTGGGTTTATCAATATACTATTTCCTTATTCTTACAGCAGCCTTGTCAGTTTTGATATACTGTAAATACAAAGATAAATTTGTTTCTACTTCCTTATGAACCTAAAGACAGAATACAGCTAAAAACCTCATAGTTTTTTCCCTTTTTTGCCTCATCAACAAAATTGTTGACTGTGAAATGTGAGAAGCAGATCTGACTTCCCCGTACTGAGTGGAGTGTGGATTTACTGAAATGAGGGTCTGGGCATGAGAGAGTTCCCTGTCTGTGCTGAACAGGAAGTATGGAGCACATCTTTTGAAATTGCCTGCGGGGATTTCAGCGTGTTCCAAGCCTGCTAGCCAGAAAACATGCTTCAGAGCCAATCACTGCCAGGCTTTCTCTTTTCTTGTCCCCAAACTTGCACTAAGTTTTTTGATACGGTCTGGCTTGCTGAAAACTATGTTCAGGCACAGTGGGCAGGAGTGCAAAGGCATGACATCTATAGTGGCTGGGTTCCCATCATGCAGGTGTCAAGCTAGTGTGTCTGTAGGACAGGGCTGAAGTTGAGATGTCTTCTGCCTTCTCTGCATACTGCTCTTAAGAACTGAGTTCTTTCATGGGCTGGGGATACTTTTTCAATCCTTGGTTTCATTTTCTTTATCCTGTCAAGAAGTGCACGTAGCAGAAGATGACCCCCATTCTAATTGTCTCAGAAGGACTGAAGAACAGCAGAACTGCAGCTCTCTCTATGATTGCCTTCAGAGCAGAGTGAAAAGGGAAACAGATGTTTGCAATTGAGATTTTGAAAGAAAGCTCTTGGAGTGTTTGGATGGGTGGGGGAAACCACAGAAATAACAATGTTCCAACTTCTGTATAAATGTAAAATAGTAAACAGGGTTTACAATCTGGAAATGTAGAGTGTGGCTTTCGGACTGATGGGGGCTGTAATTCCTGTCAGCTGAGGTGTCCCTTCAGAGTTTCATCTGCAGTTATGTGTTTTGCAGAAGAACGGGTTCCTTCAAATGCTGAAGTGCCAAGAAAAGAGAGCCAGGAGGATGTTAGCACTGATTCAGGTATTTAAAACCTTCCTTCTTTATTTTGCATATGCTCTTTCTTTTTACCTTTATTTTCTTGTCTGTTCCATTTGCTGTTTTAAAATAATGTTTTTATAGCTCTATAAAGCTGCCTTTTTACCCGAGTATGTGATGGCAACAAAACTGCTTAGCACCACTTAGGATGCATGAAAACCACTTGAGAAGGATTTATAAAGTAAGCCAATTTATACAAGGTATTCCTTCCTGAATTACTTTGTAATGACTCAATTAGCTTTCATTTCTGCACAAAGGAGATTTAGTTGCATAAATTAGCTTATCATCATTGAGGAAGTGTCACTGCTAAAGGACAGTTTATAGATACAACATGCAGTTGCTGTCAAACCTATAAGAATGTAATATAGACATCTGTGTATACTTTGTGCTTGAGCAGAACAGACTTCTGCCATTCAGAGACTAACAGGGGACAACAAGTTGCCCAAGGGACTGGCAATGTAGACATCTCTGAAAAGGTCAACTTGACACAGGCTCTGACAATCGACCCAAAGCTCTGTCTTCTTTGATAAAAATCAGATAAACTTAAGACCACTAATTGATCTGCAGCCTGTTTAAATGTTGGCCATGCATATCTTCATTGCATATGATTACCACAGAAAGCAAATGAATTGGGTAAGAAATGCCAGAGTCCAGTGACAGCAGCATAAAAATTGGAAAAGGACACAAATGCCCAGAAAGGCTGTGAAGGATATTCTCTCAGCTTTAGCTTGGCAAACTGCCCTTGTGCTAATTATCTCTGGGACTGGAAAAATAACTGCATACACCACGTAAAGTCATATGGCCAGACAACTTTTCTTGACAGAAAGGTATTTCCAGTTATGCTTAAAAACAAGATATAGTTGTGTTTCAAGGGCACAGACCTTTAGATAAACTATTGGTGATTTGACACAGCAAGTAGAGAAGACTGCTCCTTATCAGACCTTACACCTTTTTGAGATCTGCTGCATTGTAACCGTGACCTGCACTGACATGCAATCTGGCTCTCTTTCCCCCATCGTACATAATACACATAATTCTTTCAGGGCTGTCAAGGAAGGGGTGGGCAAGAAGAGTTCCTTTAGGAAGTAGCTCTGCAGTGCTCTTCCTGTTGCAACATGAGGAGAGGAAACAGAGGCCTGATTTCCTGACCCATACAGGAAAGCAGGAACAGGTTGCTGTGAGGAGTTTTGGGTTGCTTTTCTTGGAAAGGAAACAAGAGCCAAGTCATCAGATGCTGTTAGCATTGTGCTGTGCTAAAAACATGTGTTAAACAACATGACTCATTACAGCCTTAATATTTAGTACTCATTTAGACATTACTGTAATTATAAGAGTGTGTTGTCATAATGGAGCATGGGGTCAATCCAATTATAAAGTTGCCAACAGCACTGTTTTTTTTCACTAATGTATCTTCCTGAAGTTCTAATTGGTCATACTTTTAAGAAATCAAAACCTTAGCATCTACAGTTTTGAAAAGTTTTAACTGCTGTGAGAACAGCCCTATCAATCTGACTAGTATTTGTGTAATGTATTTGAAAATACCAGAGCAGTTCCCCCCAGATATCAGATTCATTCCAAGCAATAACTTTCTCATCTGATCTTACATAGTTCACTATTTAATACTAGTAATTGGTTTGACTTTAGGGCTGAGTTAACATGACTATTTCTGATGGGCATCACATAATAAGTATCTGATTTGACTCAAGAATATTTTATGATTGTCCACACAAACAGGGCATGAATTCTTAAATTTAATTTATTGCCTAATTTTACTAAACCTGAACTTCACAGAAAATATTCTGTAAATTGTCTGTGAGCTCAGGCTGATAAGTACAAAAAAGGTTTCTTTTTTTTCCTACTCTTTTCTTGCCTTACCACATCTCTGCTTCAGTTAACTGGCAGACTTGAGTTCTTACTCCGTTGCTCTTGATGCAGACTGTTGCTGCTGGGTAGCTTTACATTAATTGGTAGTGACCTAATTACTTAAAAAGTAGCAAAGCATGGAAGAGTTTCAGTTATGGCTTGCTTGTTCTTTCTTGCTATGACTATCTACCCATTATCTTTTCCACAATCACTGTTTCAAGAAGTGTCATGTTTTGTGCTGTATCAGTGTAAATATCTTGATTTTAGACTAAGGAGCAGTAAGAGAAAGATAATACTGAATAGCTTGGCCTAAATTAGAGTTTGAGTTCAAATAAATACACTATAATTATTTTTCCCTTATTTCCTAACTTTTCTGGCCTGTGGGATAAAGGGCAAGTAAGGCATTTTTTGCAGTTTAGGACATCATCAGAACTAACAAATACCAGTGTTCCTTAAAAGGGTTTGTCTTGTGTGGGCATTGACACTCAACACCGAGAATCACTTGTGGAAGACACTCATTCTGGTAGCATTAATTTTGAACTTCACCTGTATCTCCATCTTTAAACCTTCAGTTTGGTAAATATTGAGCGCATCATTAATAAAAGGGGTACAATTTGTATTTTTCAAATATTGTTAAGTAGTCTTCAAATCTGGTGCCATTAACTTTTAAAGAATCTTATTAATGATTTGAAGAATATGAGGCAGAATGGCCAGCTGTTTAATATACTAGGCAGTGGACCAGGGTTATGAAAGGAAAGCAAAAATATGTGTTCCTTCATTCCACAAGTGATGCGTAGGCAAATAATATAATTACTAGCTCTAAATCATTACCATAGTAGGGTTGGCTAACTTAGAAGCCATCAGTATTGAAATGGAAGACTAATGAAAATTAGGCACAATCACATCTATTCTAATGTTTTAGGTAGTGCATTTTCATATTTTTTCATATTTTTTTCTCCCCATGTCTATTGTGGTTTTTAGAATAGTATTGTAATTTTTTCCCCTTGAAGAATCCATGGGCATTCTTAAGTTTTAAACAGTAATATTTGTGTTGCGTGCTTGAGTGATATATTTGTCAGATTTTTTTTTACCTGAACTGTTCACCTTTCTTTCTTCAAGGATGTGTTGTCAGATGCCAGCGTTTTTCAGTGAAATAAGCAGTCTGAGACTACTGTCAAAGAGACTGGCAGCATTGCCTTTTGATCTGTCAAACTCTGAAGTGTTTTCATCAGTATATTGGACAAAAATATCTATTGTTCCTAATACTGTTACTGGAAAAACAGAGATGGCAGAAGAAAACCATGAGGAATTCTTTTTGGAAGAGTATTGGAAACTGTTGGATAGTAGTTCATCCAGATAGCTGTCCTATAATAAAAAAAGTATTTTTAGAAGAAAAAACCTATCCAAAATCTTGCTCACCCATTTCTTGTCACTGGTAATCTTAAAAGCAGTGGGTAGGTAAATGCAAACTGCTTTCTGCCCTCTGCCACACACTTAACTTTTTTTTAATCTTGTCTTATTTGTATTTGTGGCCTAAGTGACAGAAACTTTAAAAAATGACAGAATTTAGTTTAGCCATTATGTCATCATAGTATTTTTAAGGCACGTGACATTTCATAGTATATGAGAATAGAGTGTAATTGTGACAGAGTAATGCCAGAAAATCAATACCTTTTGAATTTGAACTCTAATGAGCACATAAGTTCTTGATGCTAAATCCATCTGTTTTCAGGTATTACCTGCGTTTAAGAAGCTCCACAATATTTCATTACCATATAAATAACAAATTCCTTTACGCAGGCTCCCTCGTTTTGTTTTATACCATTCTTCAGAGGCAATAAAATGAAATTTGTCAGGGTCTTCTCAAACTGGAAGAGGGTCTGAAGTAAGAAAGAATGGGCTTCTGTTTTGCAGAGGTTTTTGCAACTTTTTTTCATTCTACACCTCTGTTTGTGAGGCACTATGAATCATATTATGAAGCATTATTCACTTAAGATATATAAAATCCGAAGTTACATTTACAATTATCTTTTATTTGTGTGTAGTTGCCCTTACACAGTTTGGAGAAATTTGTACTGGTGGGCATGAGAGAGGTTTTTAAATTTGAAATTAACACTTCTTGGAAGACCAGCATAGTTGTTTGCAAACTTACACTGCCACTTTCTTTCCCTGTTTTTTGTTTCTGTGCTCCTGGTATACTGGAATATGTTCTGAAAAATGTGGCTTTCTGATTTAAATGACCCTGGCTTATGTTGAATTCACAAATGAGGGCACAGACCCCTGGTTAGTCTGTGGTCAATATCCATTGTTGCAATAAGCTTATTTTAAAATGCATCTTTTCCAGTGTTGCCATGTTCTTAGCTGATTTGCTTTCCCACTTTAAGAGTCAATTAAATGCTCATGATGAACATATAGGGTGAGACGTGTCTCACCCTCTGTAGTGTCTCTTCTGTTGCATCTCCCATTAGTGTTAACGGGAGTTAATTCAGGCACACAAAGCTAAGAACAGAGCTCAAAGCGGTAAAGGTCAGCATGAAAAGTATTTATTTCTTTCAGTGCAGTTCTGAAGAAGTAAAAATCCTGATTAACGTATTTTAAACCAAATCAATGAGCTAACTGCTGAAAGATTTGAAAGGTGGGATATACTGAAATAGCTTTTTTAGTTTATACTCATGTGGGCTTATGTTATCTTTTACAAGATAAGGGTTGGGAACTGTGATCAGTATGATATCGAAAGATGGAGGAGAGATTCTGATTTAATATTTATCACAAATTAATTTCTCGCTAACCTGTGTTACTGTTTGTAAATGTCTAATGCTAAATTGGTAAATAATGGACTAAAAATTAGGAAGGGCCAAAATTTGGAGGAGCAGCATTTCAAACTGATTGTGCCTTCCTCTTGAAATGATAATGTCTAGGCATTTTAGAGTAACCAAATCTCATATTTCTGAGTGGTTGGGAGCTTTATACGTACGTGTATCTAGTTGCTGCTTTTGGGGGCGAGGACAGAAGAATTCGGGCACTGGCAGCCAGAACGCCCCCTAGTGCTACATAGGAAGTCATAGCTCCTAATCACCAGTTTATGGAAAATTAAATGGTGGGTAATTGGCATTGCAGCTTTAAATTCAAAGTTGTGAATACTTAGCCTTATGACAGTATTGCCATCCAAATAAAAAAACACAGAACACAGACTGAAATGGAGAAATAGAAAACAAGCTCTTCTTGCTCATCCAGTGTATTAAAATTCAGATCTAAGTATTTGCCAAAATAGGGAAGAACACAAGTTGAATACCACTGGTTTTTTTATAGCGTGACGCTTTCTATCACTTGATACTTGATATTTTAACAGGATTCTTTTCTGTAATAAAGTGAACCAATCATGATTAAATTGTAAACTATAAATAATGGTGTAGAGTGCTAACGACATGCAAATGTAACTGGTATATGTTGGAATACCCAGCAAGCCTGCTGTTCAAGGATCATATAACAAAACTAAGATGACAGCCTTGATCCAGCCAGTTCAGTGATATTTATGTTATCAGAATTAGAAGATAGCTTTCCAGTGATGTAAATTATTAGTACATATACATTCTGTCTGGTTAGTGTATACATAATGTAACTGGTCATCTTAGTGGTATTGCTTACATTCTTTTTGCATTAACTCATCACACTCCATTCTCATGGAATTAAAAA
This sequence comes from Pyrocephalus nanus, assembly GCA_038380795.1. Lineage (NCBI taxonomy): Eukaryota > Metazoa > Chordata > Aves > Passeriformes > Tyrannidae > Pyrocephalus > Pyrocephalus nanus. The sequence continues at coordinate 38,339,804 of CM076266.1, forward strand.
CAGGAAATAGTTTGCAGTGTAACAGAAGCACCCAGTGTATTTAGCTGTGTGTGAGCGCTGTGTTTCAATAGATGTACTCTGTATTGTAAATGTATGACAAAGCATTTATTACTGTGTTATTGCCGTATTACAGAGCAAAGAGTGCTAAATAATCAATCAGTTAATGGTCTGTATGGCAGCTTGAACACAGCACATCCATTGTGCTTATGCTGTTAGAAGGATGAGTTTATGACTGTAGTGTAGTTGCATGTTTAGCCAGAGCTTAATGTCCTAAACTGGAGCTGACACAAATATTTTTGAAATGCAACTTCAGCAACAGTTTCCAAGTTCTCTAATATTTCCAAGGAACAATCAAGGATTATCTCAAAGGTTCTCAGAGAAGCTCTTTAATTTTGTTGGAACAAGAGAAGGAGAGGGAGCGTATCACAAAATACTTACTTTGGCTTCCTTTCACAGATTATTATTAATTATATTCTAACAATTTTATCAGTTTCAAGTTGAGATACATATATGGCTTGCTAGAAATGTACTAGTAGAGGAAAACTAAGTGCATTAAGTTGCAGCTGGGAAATGCTTTGAAAACCTGTAGCTACATGTTTCTCAGTGATGCAACTTGCCAGTGAAGGGCTTGCACATTAAACTTGTTTTCTACTTGCTTTTGTGGTATGAAGGAGATGTTTCTAAAAAAAAGGAGTAAGAAATGTGTGCTAATAAATTGCATTGTACTATCTGGAGATTTAAAGTGTAACTTTAGTCCCACAGTCTTTATCCTTTTCTAATTAGATGCTGTTTTCTTTGCAGATAGCGAAAATATCGATTATGCCAATTTCTATCTAGGTTTGTGGGACTGCACAGGAGATGTACCTGATGAGTTGACATTTAAACGGGGTGACGTTATCTACATTCTCAGCAAGGTATGAGGTACTGCTGGGACTACATAGTTGTAAAAAGAGAGCCATGGCAGAAGGACACATTCCCACAGTTCTATGGGGGGAAATTGGCACTCCCTTTCAGATCCTTTGTTTGCAATCAGATATTCACTGCAATTAATTATTTTGTCAAATGAACTATAACCACATTTAAAACATAACTGTGTAACAGGAATTAACTTAAAAGCATGTTTATTTACTTGTTAAGTCTTGGCTACCATTTGTTAACTGATTTAACAGGAGACAATGTGCTTTCTGCTTGCAGAAGTTAACCTTGTAGAATTCTAAGTTATCTTGTATGTTATGCTTTTTGTTTCCTGTTTTATATTCCTGACTGTGCTAATTCTGACTTTTTTGAGATCTTGCTGCAGAAGATGTGCTTTTTTGAACTATGCTTTCATCTTTGTATGTATACTGTAATTGTTCTGACAGCTCAGATTCCAAATTTGTTTGCTCTGACAGATTTGGGCAATTTTTAATTGCAAACTTTTCTGTTTCCAAAGCAAATGAGAAATATAATTCCTTTAACCTGAATTGACGCTAAGCATGAAATACAAGCATGAAGTATATGCATGAGATTTTATTCTACATTAATGTTGGTTAATTTGCTTGTTTTTCCTTAACCTCTCTCACAAAAATAAAACCTCTTCTAAAATATATATCTCATAGTCCATTGAAGTCTACTTCTGAAAAATTAATCAAAGGAAATTTCTGTTCCCCACGTATTAGAAAAAACCCTGAGCTTTTAAAGTTCTCATTAAAAAAATCTACCTTTAAAAACATGTGTAGAATATAGATCTAATTGCCATTCAGGGTAATTAGTGCCAGAAATATGTAGGCCATTGAAATATACAAGTAGGTGCATGAAAGCTAAAGACTTTATTTGTCTTAGTTTCAAACTCTTAAGTTTTGTCACAATTACTTTAAATCTTCTGTGATACCTTTAAGTATGTTTCTGGATAATAAATGTAGCAGCTTCTGTTTTGAATAAATTTAAGATTTATGGATAGAAGGATAGTCCTATATAAGAATATAGAAGATATATTACTAATAGTAATTTGACCATGTATGTCTTTTGAGGTATTTCATCATCACTTAAGCTAATAACTGAATTGCATTACTAAAGGCTGAATAGCGCTCTTGGATTGGGCAAACTTTCCATCAGTTATTCAGCACTAAAGAATTGTTCTAATTTAAAACAACCACCTCTTACCTCTCTTCCTCCCCCCAAAAAGCCCATGAGCGAAATGGATTCCGCTGCCTGGGTTTGGCCTCTTTGTGGGTTGTGCTCTCTGGGTACAGTATGGGGACTATAAAATCTTCATCTTAGGTGAAAAAAATTGTTTGCTACTCCTTCCCCCAAAAAGTGAGGAATTTAATTTAAAAAATGGAGCAGAATAAAAAAAAACAGTAGCTTAAGCTGTCGTGTGTATATCAACTGACTTGTTGCCATGCCATGATTAATCCGTAATCAGTCCTTGAAACAGGCTTGCTGCTGCTCCAGATATATAGATTTTCTCTCTCTGGATTGATTTCCACTCCACAATATAGCCCAGAAAATTTGGCCCTGTTTCGCTTAAAGATTGTTACAGCTTTTTCGGAAAAATGAGTGTTGGCCACTACTGTCAGCTCGGAATTTAGGGTCCTCGGAGGGCAAAGTGCCAGAGAATTATCCATCTTAACCTTCCACTTGATTCAGTTTCAAGGTCTGATCATTTATGAGCTCTTTGTTTGGTAAGTGAAAATATAACCAAAGGAAAAGTGAGCCCAGCCACCCTGAAGCGGGTCAAGACTTTTCTTTTAAAATATTTCTTAATCCACTACATTAATACTTGGATTTTGTGGCAGTCGGCAGGCATCCTAGGCAATTTTTTTATTTTTTCACACCATCTAGTGGTTGAAAATGAGAGATGCAGGTACTGACAGAGGGTTATGTGTATGGATCCAAAATGGTGTCATAAATTCAGCTTCAGCTGAACCTAGCTATGGCTTTATTGCCTTTCTATCATATGTCAGCCACGTGTGAACATTGCTCTTGAAAATCACATTTTGCTGGTAAGGAAGTAAGTACGGGTATAGTAGTGTTATAGTAGGAAGGGTGAAGCATTAGCAAAATATCGAGCATATTTGTGCAACATGTAATAGTTCTTTGTTTTACAGGGAAATGTAAATGCTCTGATGAATGTGATAAGATAGATATTCATCTCTCCCAGAAATAGTTATGCCAAAGCAATATATTTTTACCAGCTTTTCACATACCTTCATAGAAATTAGGGGAAAAGTGACTATTTTGTTTCCAAGAAGAGAGATCATTAGTACAACAGAAATAATTATGAATCGGTTTAGCAAATTTTGGCATTTATAGAGTTTAAATAAAGCAAGAGGAGCAGTATGCTACATGTAAGTTTCTAGGTGAATGCCTTTTAGAAAAATGAGCATGGTTTCAGTTTGGCAGTGTTTACTTCTTAAAATAGCTAAGCATTCTGCAAAGACAAGTCCCCCATAATTTGCTTTAAACTGAGCATCAAAATTCAATGTTAGTTCAATGAGCGTGAGCTCATACTCTGACAACAGAGATACCTGTGCCCGATTAGTGTAATTACTGTAGAAAAGCATGTTTTTCTTGTTTTAAAGGTGTATTCAAAAACTAACTTTTTTTTTTTACAGGAAAAACCCCCAAGCCAACAAAAAACCAATAAAACCGCTCCCAACTTTTGTCTAGGTTTTCCTACCTCTGAGAGTTTCTCTCAAAAGTTGAGTTTTTAATCTGAGCAGAATTAACAGGACTATTCTCAGTTAACTACTGGTTAACTTTTCTTTATTTAAAAAAGTAGTTAACTTTTCAGATTAATTGATCAATGTATCTGTGCAGATATATTATTATTATTATTAATTTATAGTACCTTGAATATTCAAGTGTCTTTTATGACTTATGCTATGAATGATGTGAACTTTCAGAAAACTATATACCCCTATTCCATTACAGAGTAAAAAAATATTTTATAGTTCTAATGATAAAGGGACTCTTTAATAACATTTTTTAGTTAATATTGACTATTAGAAATGTAACACTTTGGAGTCCTGTTTACTGAAAGGATAATTGCTCTTACCTCCTGCTCAGTTATGGGCTTGCCTTTGCTTTCAAGCCCAAGTGATACATGGGAAAATAGACCATGATATAGCAATCATTTTTATAAATCTTCCATAGGTCTACTCAAGAAATCAATTTCCAGAAACAAAGATAACTGTGAATGGAGGTAGCTCCAATCTTTTTCCTAAATCTCGTATGCACAATTTATGCAAGTGCAGCACTAGCAGTAAGGGTTTGTTTGCTTTAGGTGTACGTTTTGTGTTGTGAAATTCCATAATTTCATTGGCCAAAAGCAAGTAATAATGAAAATTTACCTATATGTTAGCAGGCACCTGCTTAGTAAAATTACAGAGATTTCTTTACTTTAAAGCTAATTTAATATCCATCTTATTTATATTTTTATTAAAATAGGAAATAATTTTAAAGTCAGAAATTTTATCTCTAACTGGAATTCTCCTTACCTGTTATTATTTCATTACATGCCAGTGCTGTTCACTCTGATACTTATGAGTCATGGAAATCTCATCTGTGACTTAACCTTTTGCTCTAGAATTTTTTATGAAAGTAGAGCATTAATTTGGCGTTTAGATTACCTTTTATTCAGTGATTGTAGGTTTCCAGCATGGCAGATTTTTGTTCTTTCAATGCAATAAATGTCTGTTAAAATGCTCACATCTCAACCTGTATTTTTTACTTATTGAAAAGACAAACAAAGAATCTCCATAGCTCAGGTTACTGCTTATGAAATAAAGTGCAACTTAATAATGCAGCTGTTTCAGAATCACTGTGAGCATTTTGTACACTATCTGTATAAGCTTAATAAAATGTATTTATTCAGTATTTTTTCAAAAAGATATCAAAGGGATACTAAAATCCTGAGTGTTTCGTTAGTCAGGCTGTTTTCTGGCTGAGCATACTGAGATCTGAATTTAAGGGTAATTTCTGTTTCCATGACCATACTGCCTGTGACTCCCCTAGCAAATAGGGAGTACCAATAGGAGCAGATTTGCAGAGTGAAACACTTAGTGCTTGAGGCCCTGGTGTCCACAAAACGTTTTCTGAAAGCTTCTTGATGTCTGAAGAGGTCTAGCATGGTTTTGTGGAATGAGAACATATTAGTGGTTAGAGTACATTCAATTGTATCTTCCATTTTAGTCTCAAATAAATGTAGTGTGTGTGCTCTGCAAAGTTAGCCAATGTGGGGAAAGTGGGAGCATTGGGAGATTCACTTGAGTGGGATGCTTCTGATCAAAACTCAAATGCTACACTGAAGTTGTATATTACCCTTTCTCTGGCTTGTTTAGGTATATTCCTCATGGGAGGGGAGGTGAATAAATACATGTCTAAACACAAGATAAAACTGAAGGCCTTTAGATAGAAGGTTAGTTAAGACTAATGTGAAGTGGCTCTAGGTCTGCTGGATTGCATACTGATAATATTTAAGCCTTTACCTACCTGATTAGAAAAAAATTTGGCCTTGGGTCATCTAATGGAAAGTAAAATGGCCTTCTTATTGTTCCAAGGTGTTTTCTGGGGACACTTTTGGTTCAGAATTCAGTCTGCTTACCATGATTTATATTGGAAATCTTTAATTGGTGTCTATTTTGTCTCATGTTATTGTGGGAAATAAAACTTAATAATGCAACCATACAATAAATCTGAGGCTTATATTTTTAAAGATGACCATTTTATTGCTGTCTTAAAACAACTCTACTACCTGTGAAGAAGTCTCATTCACTTATCTAAAGCATTTGTCATTCTCTGCTTTTTAGAGAAAATGCTGTTCTGTGCCAAAACTGCTCCCTGGTTGATAGTGTATCATTCAACAATTACACCAAAGGAAGTTCTAAAACTTTTTAGCTAGTATGAATCTCCTGGATGAATTAGAGATGTTTTAAAATATTTTCTTGCCAAAATTGCCCCCCAGGATATTCTTTGAAATTTATCTCTGCTTCCCACACATATTTAGCTTGATAGTAAAGGCTACTTATTTTAACCCCAAAGAAGGCTATAGATATCTTTTGCTTTTGAGTTTTAAGGTTTGCAGGTATTCAGTGAATATTACTCACAGCTCCACTGGAAGAGGGAAGGAGAAAAACGTTGAATTCACCCACTTCAGTTGTGTTTTTTTTTTTTTTTTTTTTTAAATACCACTGCATTGTTTTCTTCTAGGCATTGAAACACAGTGATGATTTTCAGCAACTCTTCTCAAAAACCAAAACAAATAAAAAACCCACTCCACAAACATGAAAAACCATACCATATGTATTTAACAATGGGGACTAATTTTACAAGAACCAGATGTTCTCAACTTTTGCTGAAGTCAGTAGAAGTTAATATGGTGCAAAGCATTTGGAGAAAGTAATTTAGGCAGAGGATCTGTTCTAAAGGTAGAGACTGTATTGGAAATTTTCTCTTTTTGCATGCCAGAATAGTATTTTATAGAGGACTAAAATCTTGAATTTAAAAGATATCTGTAGAAAACAGTGTATTTCTAACTATTATGTCTTCCCCAGTGCAAAAGCTTTTATGAGCAATTTCTCGTGGAGTCATGGGTACATACATACACATCAGTGCAGTGAAATTGGTGGGATGGGGACAAGGAGAAGTGCCTGCTCACACTGTTCAATTGAAAGCATTTAAGGAAACTGTAAACCCTGATGGGATTTTCCCCCCTGCTATCAAAGCATGCTGTACATAGAATGTTTTGCCAGCATGTTAAGTCATAACCTGTTCCTTGCTGCCCTGTGAAATTACTTCACTTTGGTTAATAAATTTCTGCGAGGGAAAAAAATAAGCCACTCTATGACAGTGGAATTGCAGAAGTAGCTTAGAAAGCATTTGGTCATTTGGTAAGGTTGTTGTTTCATATTATTGGGCATAATATATTCCATTGCCCTGGTGCTTGTCTTCCAGGGATTATGGTGGTCCCCTCCTCCCCCCAGCCCTGCTAACATTGCCTGGTATGGCAAATGTGCTCCCCGTCACATGGCAGAGTGTGGCCGCACACTTGTGCATTCTCCTCATTGCAGGGCGGCTGGATCTGGCCCTGCCCCCCTCTCCTATCCCTCTGTTTGCCTTGGAGCAATTCATTTTGCAGTTATTGAATTTCTTTGGAGAGTTATTTTCATACAGCGAGCATCACAGCACCTCTGGATCTTGATAGCGTTTCTACATAAGGAGAAAGAAGCTTTGTGTTAGTAATTACCTAACATTGTCAGGAGCTGACTGCAGGCCTCTTTCTAGTGATAACAGAATAACCACATAATGTAGCTTTATAGCACATGATTAATAGAAAATAATTACACATCCTACAAAGGGATGCAATATTTCTTATAAATTGACTACAATGGTTTCCTGTAGATTAAAGGACTCTTCATTATTTTATCAGTCCTTCTGAAGTATAGTTGCTTGCCTATGTTAGCAGTTAAGAGCTGAATGCAGTGAGTGATACCAGATGGTAAACCCAGTGGTACCTGAGATCTGAAGCTGATGCTTGCAAAAGCACCGTGCTTCCCAACTTTTATTCTTATAAAACTCCTAAATTCTGCATATTAGTGCTTCTGCATATTAATCATTATTTCCCACAAATGTAGACTGTAGACTTTTATTCTACACATCTTAACCAGCAATAATAGACATATGGACCTAACAACAGCAGTGTATTAATTAAATTATATTGCTGTGAGGGAGTTTATAATTGATAACATTGATAGAAACAATACATCAGTTTGGATTTTATGTGTGACTTCAAGAAAGGACTAGGGGGCTGCTTGTCTGCCTCACTAGTTAAGCACTCTTGTGGTACTGAGGATGGGAAGGAGTGGTTAGGAGTTTAAAGAGAAATGTCTGTACTTTAATCAGTTTAAAAGGGAATGCTATCTAATTATTCTAAAACTGAGATTAAAGTTTTATGTTCTTGGTAGCCAGGTATCTCCATTGTATTTTTCAGACTTGTATAGACAGCAGATAGTTTAATTGGGATTCATGTTGCTCTTGAGACCCATGCGAAGAATAGTAATGTAAAGTAAAAGCTTCTGTATTGCAATATGGTCTGTATGGTATAATGGTTGCAGTGAATCCTTAAATTAGTTTACTAGTCTGTTACATCAACATTCATTTCATCTTCTCACTTAGCTTCATGCCAGAGCAGTAAGTGGTGTATTAGTAAGTAGCAAAAACCAGAAAGTTTTCAAAACAGCAGCATGCTTTTAATTTTAATTTGAGGTATCTGAATTGTTTCTTTAAAAACAATTGTTTCTAAGTTCATGTAGTGTTGCTAAGTGGAACATTTTCAATGGGTAATGTAATCCACAGGCTTTTTCTGTGCCATTTGTCATATGCAGTTTAATGACTACTTAACTGAGCCACTTCCCTCATTTCATGTATTGTTTGTTTTTTTGGCTGATGTCTAGCAAAACTTGCTTAATCACTCTTGTCAGTCACTTCGTATATTCCACGTAGCAGCTTAAAATCTTTTGTTGCTTACTCTTGGAGAGATTTATTTCTTGAGATTCCAGTAGTATACGAGAGTGCCGCTCCTTTCAGCAATTTCCCACTGCAGTCTTGAAATCCGGTTTGTATATTTAAACAGTGTATTGCAAGATAAAGCATAGATTTTTTTAAACAGGCTGATCTGGAACATTATAAACCTCAGTGTCAGGGTATTGTTTTGCCTTTAAGGATTTGGGGTGTAATGTGAAGCCCCATGGGAAAGGTTATGAGCAGTTCTTAACTTCTGTAGAGAGCAGTTTGCACTGAAGATCAGATTCAGATAGCTACCTCTAGACTTTCAAGACCAGACCCATTCCCACCACTGACCTGCATTGGAAGGGTGGAATTATTTTTTAAATTTTCTCATTTGCATGTTCACATCACAAATAAAGGTTTTCCTGCTGCTTTTTATGTGAGTTTCCTTTAAATCACACTTGCTGCAGTATTTTATGGATAGCAGGATAGAATCTTTCAAATCACCAATTCACTGTTAAGAGAAGGAGGAAAATGTTTAATATAAGATTAGTGTTTAGCCATCCACAATTAGTGTGTGTATGCCTGCATGCAAGCATTTTAAAAAAAAGGGCAAAACCAAAAAGCAAAAAAAAGCCAGGGCTCACGTGAAGATGGGCCATCAGCAGGGCTTCATCATAGTTAAAGCACAGGGAGAGCTGAGTACACTAAGCACCTCATAGGACCCCAGAGAACTCTTGACCAGGCAAAATATGCCAGCAGCAAATCATTATAGCTCAGGCTCTAATGAAACTCCATTAACCCTTAAGCTCCACTTGACTATTTATAACCAAAAAACTTTATCTACAGTCACAATAATAGCTTTATCTCAGTAGGACCAGTAATTCAAAATCCTACAGCCTTTTATCTTCTCATCACAAGAACAGTGTAGTGGGAAGCAGACGCTGCTTATCAGAGATATCTGTGTATTCTGTATTTTTCATGTTTGTTCCAAAGTAATTTCTATCTTACGAATCATTCAGTTTTCAATGGCGTCTCTGTTTTAATAATACTTCATTTGTAACTCAATATATGTGTGTGTGCAATTTTAGCTGTTAAAATTTATTGAACCACTGTTAGGATTGATCTTAAAATATTTATCTCATAGGAAAAAATTAAATTTGGATACCACAATACTCTTACTTGGTATTGCTTTTGGAAGATATTATTTCTTTAAACTATTATAATTCATTTTGTTTCATATTTATCTCACTAAGCCTAAACAAATTTCAAACAAAAGTACATTAGTCATCTGTCAGGCATATGAGATCTGCCATAGAATTTCTGTAAGCCTAAAGCAATAGTAGACTTTGTCCGTAGAAAGATTATGCATTAGAATATGGCGTTCCCTTCACGTTTGAGCAAAGTAGTTTTTAAAATAAGTTGATTGTAAGTTTGAGTTTAGCCTTGTCATGCTGAAAGAATCCTCGTTGATTCTTATGTCAGTGTTGTGCTATTAGATTTTAGCTACAAAGTTAAGGTTTTTTTATTTGTGATGAAGAGAGGATATTTTTAGTAGGTGTTAGAGAAAGTGTGGCCATAATTAAGAAATTTTCCTGAGAACGCCTGGCCTTTTTAAAATTTAGCTTCTGCCTTTGCCTAACTCTGCATGTGAATGCCTATAACAAAAAGATATAATGTTTTAATTTTGAGTTAAAATGGTTATAGCTGTATATAAGACAAAGCATCCATAAGGAGTTGCATACAAAACTCTATTGCATTTATATCAGACTAAAGGTTAATACTGCATATTGTTTTCAATTAGGAGTACGATGAATATGGCTGGTGGGTAGGAGAAATGAAGGGAACCGTTGGCTTGGTGCCTAAAGCCTACATAATGGAGATGTATGATATTTGAGAGGCCTGGGTAAGTACATTTTAATCCAATCTTCTGTAATGGCTTCTATGTTCCCTTGTTCTCTGTTTCATAAGTATGTCTTTCCTGGAACCTTTGTAGGAGTCCTGTTAACATAAAGATTATGGCAAAATATATTGAAGGTTCAATTAAAATACTTTTTTTCTGGGATTCTGTATGAAATATTAAACCACAGTATACAAAGGATGATATATTTAAGAACTATGCTCCTTTAGCAAATTTTTTAAAAATAAAATTGGTGCTGTTTCTAGTTAGTTTTGTTCCTTTAGTAATATATATGTATCTCTCTGTGCAGAAAACTGTGGAAGGGAATAGATACTTGGACTCGGTTTGATATGCGTGTTTGAGGTTTTTTGGTTAAGGATGAACTTTCAACTTCCCTCTCCCTGATCAGAAGAAATCTGCACTTGAGATCAAGAGTGGTGTGCAGCCGCAGTTTACAGACCCAGCCTCTGAAGGAAGATTCTGCTGTACATGTTTTGTGGTTTCAGTGAATGTAGTCAGATCGTTGCCTTGTGTATATTAAACATTATAAATGTAATTGATCATAATTCTAAGGAAATGTTCCTCTTAGTCACTTTTTATAGAATTGTAATGATAGGAAATGAAATAGATGGTAATTAACATATGGGGCACAAGCAGCCATATAGTGCCTGTTGCTCCTTAACATGCTAGCAGTTTATGTATAGCTGTAGGTTTGTGTTCTTTCAGAGAATTTGGCTATCTTTTCCTGTTCCTCAGATTTAGAAAAATTAAGCTGAACTTTGAGGGTAAACTATTACTCAGTTCATGCATGCATTAACCTTTTAATGCTCACTGTACATCTTGTGCAGTTTTGCTGGAAAATTGAGGGAAATTTATGTGTAATATTGCAAGTCTTTAGGTACTCTGTTTGCAAATGGTTTTTTATGTTAGGTTTTAGGCAGTGATTTATTTTTCTCATACATTTAGTATTGCATTGTTAATTACTATTTTGTTGACGCACAATGAAGGCTTGATTCTTTTGCTGATGTAATAATTTGGCCTGTGTGGATACCCTTCTGACTTGAAGATGGAATTCTAAGAAAATTTGTGAAAATATATTAAACCCTACAATTTTTGCTAAGTCAACATGAGCTAAATTGCGGTAAAACATATTTCTGTCCATGGTAGAGTGGAATATTTTATCTGTACCTTACAGATGCTTCTGCAGAGTCAAATCTGGATACCTTGGAATTCTGATACAAGTTGTGCAACAGATCTTCAGCGCTACATGGATTAGTTCCTGCAGCCTTGCTGTCAAATCCAGAACTTTGTGGCTGAAAGCATCAGTTGAAATGTAAAAGTACGCTAAAAAACTACCACATATGGACAAGGGGTTTGGGCAAGTCAGAGTTAATACTTTAAATACTCTTGTTTTGGAGATGTGCTTTGCCATTAGCATGCAAGATCCACTTTTTTGAACCTTCCCACACAGTTGATTTGTGAGACCCTTAATCTGCCAAGGAGGCAGGTCAGGCCAGTCTGCGAGCTGCTGAGCCTGTGCAGGTCCCTGTGTATTTGCTTGCGCTGTTTTCGCTTGAGGCGGACACTGAGAACAGTGTGGGTTAAAAGGTAACGTTATTCTGAACTGGGAATTCTGATCCTTTCAGTAAACTAAGATGTTGTGCTTTGTGTTAGGTAATGTATGGTCCTTGCTGGTACACTGGATTCTAATAGACGTCAAACAGGGTACGGAGTTTTGTTTTAATTTTTTAAAAAGAGATAGTCATTGAAATGGATCCTGTGCGTTATCAGCAAAGCATTAAAATGATAGATTATAGTCTTCAGATCTTTTACTACTTTAATTTGTCAAGCGTACCGGTGGATTGTGTACAGAATGTGAAGCGTTAATAGCAGGGCTGGAAACGCTCCTTCTCCCTTGTTAACATGGCAGCGCCATAAATCTGCCCACCGGAATGGCTTTTTATTAATTGCGTGATTCCAAATCCCTCCACCATCACCACCTACTTCTTTTTGGGGAGGGGACTAAACCCCGTAACTCCCTCCCTTCCTCCCTCCCCCCCATCTCCCTGAGACCAAGTGCCTACGGCCGAGACTCGGTTCAGCGCGGGGGTGGCGGTGCCGAGCCGGGGGCGGCCCCGGCCCGGTCCCTGCGCTGCGCGGTGGCGGCGCTGGGTGGCAGCAAATTTTCGTGGGACGGGAGGAGGCGGAGGCTGATCCCGATTCCGTCCCTGTCGCCTTCCCCCTCCGTGCTGCCCCGCGCCGCTTCTGCCTTTTTTCCAGGAGAGGGAGTCCTTACCCAAGCGATGAGGGGCAGGGCTGCCCAGAGCGGCCTCTCCTGGGTGGTGGCAACCAAAGAAATCAAATGGCTTTTGTCTGTAGTTCTGCTTTAGGGCTTCCCCTTCTTGGTACTTGGGGGAAGGGGAAGTAAGCAAACTGCCTTAACATTCAAAAGGTAAAAGATGTCCTGAAACGCACTGGAAATGTCTTGGAACAACAGCTCGAATGAATGGTTTACTTTAAATCGGTGCAAATGATGTAACCATTTTTGGATAAGAAAATCTCTGTTAATACAACTTAAACTCGGAAGTAGAAAATGCTAATCGCATTATTTTCTTTGTTCGCTCAGGTTGTGCTTGCCTTTCCATGAGCAGTGAGACAGTGAATTTTATAAAAGGTGATTGTAACTCATATATTGTATAGCCTTTTACTTGATTATTTGTTCTGTTCTGGATTTGTACAATCCTGCCATTAGATCTTATAATAATGTTCTACTCTGCAAATTTTTAAGGTTCAAATAAAGTTTAATTGTTTGCAAACTGTTATGATGCTAATAATTCAACAGCCTGCTGTGTTACTAATGAAATTACTTTGTTATGATTAATTTGGAAAATAGTGTGTTGATTGTAGTAATTAAGCACAACAAGGTGAAGTAAATGATTCTAATGCCATCTGGCCTCCAGACTGAATGAAGAAATGAAATGGGGCTGTCATTTGAATTTATTCAGAGAAGTAAGGGTAATACAAATGCTTTCTATAGCAGAAGCACCCGGATATAACCATGCCACTTTTTAGTATTTTTTTCCATGTACTTCTGTATACGGATAACTGGTTCACTTATTTTTCCAGCATCTTATTAGGATATACCTCCTTTTGCACACTGCCACTAATTACACATACTGATGGCAGTGTATGCACTGGTTCTTCCATCAGAGAGATGTATGGATAAGATTTAGAGAAGTGATATGCCTTGGCTTACCTTTTGGTCCCCTATTAATGATAAAAACTTTCTGTGACTGGAATTAAGCTGAAAGTGAATGCTAATTAAGATCCCATTCTATATGCAAAGCCAAAGGCATAAACTTCTTTCTTTTTGCCTCTGCAGTCTGAGTATGACACAGTATTAGAAGGAGCGTAAAGAATAACCCTTTAAAACCTGATCCAAAGGCTGTTGAAACTGAGAAGCTATTGAATTTGCTTGCTTCTGCATCAGAATCCCAGAACAGGAACTCAAAAACAGGCAATGCAATTTCAAAGTGCCTTTTGCTGAATACTCTTTGTCGTCTTTCTGAAAGAGATGCGATTATTTCTGTAAGCCAAACTAAACAAAAGAATGGCGCTGACTTCTCTAAGCCAAATGATAGAAATCCACTTTCTATCTCAGGTAAAGCAAAATGAAGTTGTGGGTATAGATCAGAGTCCTTGCTTGATAAAATTCAGTGGGTCCTGTAGGAAAGGTGTAAAATATTAAAATGTGATGAAAGTACCCAGGTAGATGACAATGGTGTGCTCTTTAGCTGTGTAAGCCTTTTGATGTTTCTCTCATCTCTCTCCCTCAAGTTGATGAAAAATTTATTAGTATGTAACTGTGGGAACAAACATATGCATGGAAACCTTATAAACAACTCTCCACTTTACATAGCACAAAGTACTGATAAACTCTGTAAGACCTTCACTTACCAGGGTTTCTCTGAAGCTGACACTTCTCAGAGAAGTATCTGCTTATTTCCATCTTTATTTAAAAAAACTCTGACACCTTGCTCAGCAAAAGTGCTCTCTCAAATCTGCATCTCTGCTTTAGAGTTCATTTCCTGCCCATCATCCAGTGTCTTATTTTGAGGGACCAGGACCAACCAACTTCACACTATGAACTTAAAATCATGGATTCAAGCTGGGTGTAAGCACAAGTATTTCATGCTTCTGGGATGCAATTGTGATTTGACTGGTCTTTCCTTGCTGCAGGAAGAAGTAAAAAGGGGCTGAGGTGGTAGCAGGTTATGCAGATCAAAGGGATGCAGCTTTTCTTACCCAACTGTCGTGCCTTTAAATTGTAGAGCAGATCAGGCAGTGATAAGCCATGAATTGTTATATCATTATATATAATCTTTTTGGAATTTGTTTAGGAGTGATTTTCTAATGGGATCTAGACAGTTCTGTTTCTGTTGTATGGAATTTTCCTTAGTCCAAACTCCCACACAGAGAAATTCATAGGGAGCTGAGTTCAAAGCAAAGTAGAGGCAGAACCTCTGCACCTGGAAGCTATGCCAACATGAGTCAAATTTAAAACTGAAAATGTCAGTTTCTTCCCAGCCTTTTGGGAGGAACAAATCTTTTAATTAACAGGAAAAGCTTAAAAATCCGAGGTGTCATCTTGTAGCAGCATGTAGGAGAATAAAGTACAACAGCGCAGGCAGTCTGAGAAAAAGAACTATTGGTAGATGAAGAGGCAGATAGTTTCAAATGCCACTAAAAACCAATCTATCTCTATTAATTTTCTGCTCTAGCAAACTGATGTGTTGGAGCTTTTATGCTAAAGTATCCTCACTGACTCAGAACCCATAGAACAAACTTCCTTTCACCCTCTATTGTAAAGCAAGTGCTACTCCATAAAGATATTTGATGGCTAATGAGCATTTTACAGCAAGAATTTAAAGTTTATGCTGTGAGATGAAAAAAAAAAAATCCACATTCAGTTACAGTGGGAGGATTTATGTTGGCAGAAGAAAATTACCAGTTTGGCCACTTCCAGTCTGCCGTAATTGCTTGCATATTTGTAAATAGTGCCTTGGGATTTTTAGCGGCCACAGGCAATCAGGATTTTAGCTTTACACCTCATGCTACAAGACAGGTATATAGCACCACAGAACTGACCCCCGTGCAGAACTGCCTGGTTTAAAGGAAAAAAAAGTGTTGCACAGGATCATTATCAATCTTTCAAACGCCAGCAGCATGGATGTGTGCCTTGGCAGTCTCCCACCCAAGAGCTGACATGGCCCAATGCTGCTTTTTAATAGTCAAATCTAATAGGGTCAGCATGAGAAAGGCAGAGCGCAGACAGTCTGACAGGCATGGGCAACTCAGTTTATTCATTGGTGGTCTTCAGCCTCTGAGACTTCTGAGTTCAGTTTGGAAGGGAAAAGATGAAATCTGTAAACAGTCACATAGCATCGGGAAAGCAGGGGGACCTTCTTCCTTTTCTGTCTCTCCTCCAAGAGGACTGCCATTCTTTTCTTATATTTAAATTAAAAGCAGTCAGGCCTGAATGCACATGTATGTGTAGGAAGGAGTGGGGTTTATTATATCACCACTTACAGTCATGTTTCGATGTTGGTTTCTCCTTTCTGAAAGGTATTTATGTTGGCATGCTCATAATGGCCACACTACCATTACTGTATAAAAAAGGTATTTCTACCTTTTAAAAGCAGTTATTTCTAGTTGTTGAAAGGCTCTATTCTAATAACTCCCATTGTCCTACATTTCCCACCATCTTAGTGCGTTGTGTCAGCTGTCTCTTATCAAAATCTCTGTATCTTGTGACAGTAATTTTTGTTTGCCTGTACCAGTAAAATACTCCAGACTCCTGTTTTGCAACATCTTTTCCCCTTATTTTCAAGCTGATTTTGGACTTAGTTTTAAGGTATTAGACCACTATGAAAGGGAGCAGAGTGGGTATCTATGCATCTGAAATTCCATTACTTGACAAAAAAATAGGCAATCCACTTTAGCAATTGTGAGAATTGGTTTGGAAGGTCTATAAACTAACCATCTTCCTATCCATTAATTCATTTCTGCTTCTGAGACTCACACAGTATACTTAACCAGTTCTAGACTGAGATTGGCTATTCAGCTACTCACTGTCCTATGATAGCCACCCAAGGTCAGCTATAGGTCATTATCGACTTGTGACCAGAATTGCCACGCTCTAATGTATCTAGTACTGCTTTAAAGGCAGCAGTCAGGAAACAAACGTCTTCTCTCCTGGGCTTTGAAAATTTTCATGTGAGTGAAAGTTCAAAATGCAGAGGCATCATCCAGAATAATCTCTCTCACTAAGCCATGGTTATGACTTGCACTTCTGTGAATACTCTATCTGCTTTAGTCTTGCGTTCATTTACTAATACAAAATTATGAAGAGGAGAATATGTATCGTGAAGTGTCTTCCTAAAACATCAGATTTTTACAGAACTGGGTCAAATGAATGTTTCAGGTGGAGCCTATGCAAATGCCCACTTGAGAGTGTGAACCTGAATCCATACCAGTGGTGGTCGGTGCCAGACTTTGGCAAGCAGAGAACAAAGCGCTACGTGTCTGGTCCTCTGGCTGAAAATTGAGCCTTACTGATCTATGTTTGATATTATCTTGGGCCTTTCAGCTGCAGCATTGCTTCTGAACATCTCTAATAAATTCAATGAGCTAGAAATTTATGCAGGTGTTTGTCCATCAGGTGTGGATCGGGGTTTTGAATTATAGCCTGATCTGACAGAATGGCATATTAAGCCATGATGTGAAGTGTTCCCATTTGTGTGTCCTCAGACAAGCTGATGATTCCGAGAAGCATACATGGACCACAAAGGGATTTCATCAAGCCCATTTCATTAAATGGTAATGATAATGTATTTCAGTGGAATTCTATTTTCTACATTCTGGTTGATGTTAAGGAGGCCTTCATGCAAAATACTCTTGCTTAGATGTCATAACATTTGAAACATGGGGAATAGTCATTAGAATAATTCAGTCAAAAACTGACCAGGGTGACTCATAGGCATCACTGAACAGAGTACTGACCAGCTACGGAGAGCATATGTATTTCATTTGGTAAACAGTGTTTGATTATGAATGAATTGTGATAATTCAGACAATTATTTCAATAATTTTGTCTAGTTAACAGTAACAGTAGACATACTGTTTGCTAAATGTATTAACTGAAATTACAGTAGCTATTCAGACTACATTCATCATAATACTTATTAGTGTCTGCCCTTCCTATGTCTGTGGGCTCTTGAATGTTCTGCTCATCCTAAGTGTTGTCATTTCTGCTGGTATTACAGAAAAAAATTGAAATGTAGACAGTTGTCAATGGCAGAAATGTCTTCTGTCTTTTCCACTTTCTGCTTCTTGAAAATAATCAGTTCTGCATGTACAGTCTGCAACAAGGGAATTTAGCCATGTGACTCCCCCTTTAACTCAGCAAAAGTTAGTAGGTAGTTCTTAATTTGAGGGCAAAGTATTAACTCCTCATTGACAAGAGTAAGTTGACTTAATTGCAAGTGCTCCTGAAACTTCTTACTCAAGTGAAATTTGATTTAAAATCAAGGATTTAAAATCAAATTGGTAATATTGTGAAAATTTATTTTCAATAATTTAAAGGATACCACTAACCATGAGTTAGCCACCTGGATACAGGGCGCCAGTTTATCTATGAAGTGGTTCTTGATGTTCAAAACCACTCTGTGCCCAGCATTTAACAAATACAGGAAGTATTATGAACACAAAGTGAATGGTTGTGGTGGTTTTGATCTCTAGAGAAGATCTCCTTGGCATAAGATAGTTCTTGTAACCAGATGGAAGTATTTTATGTGGTACTCATTTGAACTCCCAGTTCACACACTGATGGTCTGCACGCTCTGGGCTGAGGTCTGATTGATTATGCCAGGATTAATTGGATTTTACTCTCCTAAAAATGTCACAGGTATGCCAGCTGTGAGAAAAGTTGTGTTTGATCCCGTCTGCTTCATTGTCTGCTCCCGCTCCCTACCTAATCTAAATTGTGTAGGGGCAGATACTAGTACTGTCTTCAACCTTTATTATAGACAGCTGTCAATGGTAGATGAATGTTTTGGCTGTGCCTCTATCCTTTCAGTGAAGGAAGGAGTAAGTGTGTAATAATGAGGATTTATCTTGTTATATGAGTATACTGACACAGAATTATAACATCTGTATGTGGGCCACTGACAGTCCCCATGTCTCCCAGTTTATTCAATTTTCTCTATGCCAAATTTATTGCTCTCATAATTAAGTCCAATCCTGAGGACTTAATGGAGTTGCATGTTTTGAAAGTAGCAGGAAATATGGCTCTTTCCTAGCCAGGAGCCTGCGCAGTGTCTGCTCTGGTCTGCCTGGGGTGTAATTCTACCCGTTCCGAATGAAGGGTGGGTGACACAAGGCATAGCTTTAGAAGAAACTCCAAATTGGTCATTTTTATCTTTTGTTCCATCTCATGTTAGGAATGCCTGAGTGACCTTTTGTTTGCAGTAAGGCTTACACCCCTAGTTGCTAAATGGGATCACGTTAATCATGGATGACACCAAGAAATAACAGGCATACATTGCTTCCAGGTAGAGGGAGATCAGGCAGAAGGTGAAACTTTCCAATGGTGAGGGCAGTGAAGCGTTGGGGTTGGTTGCCTGGGGAGCTTCTGCGATTTCCATTTCTGGAGGATTTGGAGAGCCTGGAGGGAATGAACTCACCTGCTAGGAATGACTGAACCATGGCGATTCCTGCCTTGGGGTTGGGGCATGTACTAAATCACCTCCTGAGGTCTGTTCCAGGCCAGTTTTCTGCAATTCTGTAAGTCAGTGGTGAGCTGACACCACTCTGATATGACAGAATAAATACAAGTTCAGTCTTTTTCTTTTCCTGGTGCAATAAAAATGCTGCTGATCTGTGGGTTCGCGTGTTTCTCATCCTCCTTCAACTTCACAGGCTCCAAGCAGGAACCAAGTTCACTATTTCTTGCCCAACAAGAATGTTAGTTCATTACTTCCATAATTATTTTGGTCCACAATTAATATATTTCTAAAAAAGTAAAGAATTCTTCCAAGTATCATATCCCTTAAAGCATGTTTGGCTGTAACAGATATTAAATAATTTTTGACTACAGGCAACATTACACTGATTCTAACTTCTGTGGAAAACATTTAATACATGCATTTTTAAGCAAAATAGCTACAATTTCAAATTGTAGCCATTTATTCACCTTAGGTAGTTAATTTTTAGTTCCCACTTGGGTGTCTTAGGAAATAGAGAAAAAGATAAAAATAGCCTTCAGTTTTGTCTGTTGTCTCTTTCCCCTTTTCTGAGAACAGAAAGGGATTTTTCCATAGTCCACTCAAGTAAATAGAAACGTTCTCGTCCTTATAATAGACTTTGGATCAGGTCCATCTGTAAAGGTACTCCCCTTCTCTGCCCCTCCCATACTCTTGAATGAATGCATCACGTATATTTAATGATGGCAGTATTCTTCATGAGAAGTCCTTTTAATTCTCGGTGTAAGAAAGTGTTCTGTGATGTGGCTACCTGATTTTATTGAAACTCATGTCAGGAAAAAAATTATTGCCTTCTGTGTCAAAACTGACAGTAATTATGAGGCCAAATATATTGCTGTGATTGACTTGTAAAACTAAATCTGTAATATTTCAAGTTTGTAAGTTGACTTGTGCAGCTCTCAGGAAATATAACCCAGTATTTTCTTTGCAAACTGACATCTCTTTATCAATTTTTTTTATGATCTTTGTTTTTATTTGTGAGAGCAGTGAGTATACAGCATTTATATAGATGTACTGGATGGCATTTAATGAGTCCACTTCTGGGGAAAAGTAGCTTAACAGTAGCTAAAGGAAAGCGAGGAAGGTTTAAGCACAGGTACCTCTTATGTGCTCCTTGTTGCACATAATCTTTGCGCAATAAATACTGGATATTGATTACTTAATTGTAATGGAAACATACTTGGACAGGAGCAACATTATAGCCTATTTACTGCCTTAATTTTTAAAGAGATTTTAAAATTTAAAATGGGTACTTCACTAAATGCAGCGCAGTGCTCTTCTGTGCATAACTTGATGTAGAAGGACTTGTTCATCAAGGCTGCATTGCTGGGAACTCTTTCCATTTCAGCTGTCTTCCTTTCTCTTACCTCTGTAAAACCAGAAAAATCTGTAGTTGGTGTTTAGCCTCTATTTGCATGTATGAAATTCACTCCAGATCCAAAAATTCGCTGTAAACTGATTAGTGAAGAAGCCTCCAAATAGGGTTCTGTAGAGAATAAGTATAAAAGTTTCACTTATTTGCCTTAAAAAAAAAATTAGTCGAACATGTGCATTCCAGGTTAATAATGAATATTTCTGAGGAACTGTAGTAAAAAGTGATCCTTCGTTGGCTGAAGGAAAAAAAAAAAGGGCTTACACATCAAATAATGCATAAACCAAATTCTGGCTTAAAGACTTCCTAAAGGTCAACTAACAGCACTACCTGAAAAATAAAGTAAAAAAAAAGAGAAGATATATCTTAAATATCATCTAGTCATTTAGCTGGAGTATTAAAAAAATAAATACAAGTGTTGAAGCAATATATATTAACAGCCACAAAGAGGCACTTGAAACTGGCATCTACAATGTTGTATATTGTTTCAAATGTACAATACCAGATTATTCTGGAACAGAGAAAATAAAGTTTCCTTTACAGGAGAAAATATTCTCCATTTTACTTGATCATTTCCAGTCTGTTGGGTATTTGGAGGATATTGCTGTTGGGCTTTTAATTTTTCTTTCAGGTTTTTTTTTTTATTATTTTTTATTTTTTTTAATTTATTTTTTGGTTTATTTTTAATTATTTTAAATTTTGTTTGAAATCCAAACCAGTGGAGCAAAGCTTGGGAAGTAATAATTTCTTTGAATCTTAATGCAGTCTGTCTTCTTAATGAGCCTACTGCACTGCCCTGAAAACAGCCCTTTACAAATAAACATGCTGGAAGTGATTTAGCCACAATGTCCAGACTGTGTAAACATCTAATTATTACAATAAAATTGTCAATAAATATACATTACTGCTCCCTTTTCAAACGTTAACCAACTTTCTCTTTGCTTGATAAAAAGGTATAAATTGTATTTTTATGTCTCGGAGGGTTTTGTTTTCATTACCCTGCTTGCTGCTCTCCAGACAAAAGAACACAGCCTAATGTCTGAGTTATTTCTGGATGGTGAAGACTCCTACAGTTTTTTATTGACATAAAGTGGAATGTTCCTTTTCACAGCAAAATGAACTCGAAGCTTTCACAATCTGATGTTTAGCGACAGCATATTCCCCCCCCCAAAAAAAAAAAAAAGCAGCTAAAAAATCTCTTATTGCAGTGGCTGTAACTATGGGATAGGCATACCATTAAAACCTGCTTATTAGAGGGAGGAGAGGACATAATGCTGCTTTAGAACTGAGAGAGAAGATAGGAAACCACAGCAATTTCCTTAAAAATATGAAGTTCTGCTTTCCAAATTATAGCATCGTGTTGACCATAAATATGGCATCAGCTCCCTTCTTGCCCCCCAGTATGTAGCCCCTTTTCAGATTTCTTATATAACTGGAACATTAACATTAGAAAAGCAGAGCGATATGGAATCCTAATGAGGTCTGGCCTATATGCTCCGGCAGAAGAAGAATGAGGATAATTCATTTGTATGCCACAAAGCATTCACAACTCCATGAGCATCCCTGTGGCTTCAGCTTGTGGTGCTGATCATCTGTTCCTACTTTAGGGGGTTTCATTGCTCCGAGCAGCATCTGAGCTGGGCAAAAAATAGTTAACCGCTTTACTGCTAGCTTTTGTTATATAATGACAATTTAATACGGTGGCTATTTTTTTGTTAACCTGCTTTAAAAAGGTCTTTCAAATGGTTAAATTAATCTTCTGATTAGCCGTGCCTGCCAGGTAAAATATAAGGAAGAAAATGATGTGGAACACAGCAGTGTAAAATGCGTTAGGCAGTCTTGGTAAACATGTCTATTTTAAACAATCAATGTAATGACAGGCAGCCATTTGCTCAGAAAATATATTTTTAAAATTCTTTTTATTCTATTTTACTGTCTGTGTTCACACTGCTTTTTTTACCCTTTTTTTTTTTTTTTTTTGAACACTGAAGATACTCAGCAGAGTGACATGTTATTTAAAAAAAGAAAACAGAAATGTTTACCAAAATCAAGGTATAAAAGATCCGTGCAAATTGCCATGTAAAATGATCTGCACAAAAAGGCATCGGGGAAGAGAGGGAAGGCTGTGCCAAACAGATGGCACACCCTGCTGTGTTTTTGATTGAAAAAGAAAGGTAACATTTGCAGCCACGTCAAAAAGACAGTGATCAGCTAAACAAATTGGTCTCCGAAGTACACCATTGCTGGAGCAAACCCTGCTGCAGGGTAAGAGTGAGGTTGTATTTCACAATAATGCCGTGTGTGCGTTGCGGCTTTCTGAAGTGAAGGGAGATGTCCCCCTTTCATCTTTCCGAGGTGAGCAAAACCCTTTGTTGAGATAGACTGCAATGCACTCTGCAAAAGCGACAGAGAAACCCACAGACAATAAATGTGGGGGGGGTTTCCTGTTTGGTTTTTTTTTTCTTTTTCTTGGTCATTTCCAAATCATATTCAGGGACAGCCCAGCAGATTTTCCATTTGGTGTATCAGGTGTCCAGGGCTCACAGTGAATAAAATTGTGATGTGGTTTAAAAGAAATGGGAAGAAATGCCAAATAATCTGCACAAAGGTGCAGTTGGAGGAGGAGGAGGCTGTAGCCAGAGAGGCTTGTGCCTGCGTGCTGCCCGCAGTACAAACATTGAATGTGGCAGAGGAAGGGTGCGTGGGGGGGCTTCCCGCCCCTCTTTTTTTTTGGGCTCATCTCAGCTGGCAGCCTTATTCCGCCTCAGTAAAGACAAGGTACAGAAATGTCCTTTGGGTGACATTCAAAACTCGATATAAATCCTCTGCTTTATGAGACTGCAGTGCAATAAATTACTTAGCCTAATTGTAGATGTAATGAATTACCATAATTAGTCATGGGCTACATTAAATTAATCAGCATGGTACATTATTTTGCTAAATTACATCTTTGCCTTCCAAAGCCACCAGTGCAGCAATCAGTGTTTCTTGCAAGAGGGGAATGATGCTGTAATGAGAAGCCTTTCTGCTCCTAGAATAGTGACAGGATATGAATTTTGATGGGAGACAGAAAGGTTTGGAGACACTGGAGCCTCAACTTGTGCCTGAAGTGTCTCCCGTTGTTAATGATGCTCCAGTCCTCCTGCAGGGGAGCAGTGGGCTGTAGCTTGTGAAGGTTGTGGACGATTCTCCTCACAGGGGAAGAAAAACACTTAGCTCGTGCTTTAAGGCAAATAATATCGCTGATACAACAAGTCACAAAGCAGTGGGGTGGCAGAGAGATAATGTCTCTGGAAATATTAATAGACTTAGAATGTTCTTTTGCATTGGTTGATGAGATTTATAGTTACCAGGTATTTTTTTATTTTTATTATTCATACCATTTGGATCTGAGTTAAAGCCTGTAGCTATTTTTGTTTTTTACTTAAACCTCCAGCTGTTCAGAATCTTGATGTTGCTTCTCAGTGAATAAGTCTGGAAGCAAACCATACTTGAGCTGAATATTATTCACTATTCAGCAAAATGTTGTTGGGAGAGCTCCAGAGTCCCACCTGAACACACATGCTCTGTTCAGATTTTTATTTGGGGGCTTATAAGTATATAAAGACTATTATTTGGCTTGATGAATGACAGAGTTTATATTTCAGATACGTGAATCCCAATTATTTCAGGCACATTTCAGAAGTATGAAATGGTTCTTCTGTCTGTTGGTGGTGGTTTTCCCCTAAAATACTCTCTTTGCAAGATCTGTCACTTTCTTACTTTTATGCTTCAGAACAAATTTGCTTAAATATTTACTTACGCTCACAATGTCACCAGATGACAGTTTATGACAGAGATTCACGGTACTGTCCTGCAATAAGGTTAATTATCCTGGACTTGTGATGAAGGATGCTGTTGTATTGCTGTTGTTTTTGTTTTCTGGAATGACAATGTTTTGTGAGCTTCTAGTTTAAGGGATGCATCTGTCGTCTAAATGCCCATCTGTGTAATGAAATTAGGCTGGGATTTTTGCAGCATTCCTTGCTGGTTTCGTCGTCCACCTGCCTGCCCTGACCAACAAGGAGGAATAAACCAGCTAGTTTAAAACCGAGACTATGGGAACAGAGAATGGGAAAAATAGACAATGGAAGCAGTGCTGAACAGAGTGCAGCTCTTAGTCCTGCTGATATGAGTTAAATCTTTGACTGTGGTCAGGAGAAACAGACCCAAATAAAGCATGGTCACATCTGCAGGGAAAAATGCATAGGGATGCAGAAAAGCCCTGTTTGTAATTTGTGTTTTTGTCCTGGTGGGAACCCATTTAATTAGTGCAAGAAGGTATTGAATTTTAGCTTATCATGCATATTGTTTTCCAGCTGTACAGAAGATTGCCAAGTTTCTAATGGCCTGACCCTACTCTGTAAATCAGCAGTAAATTGCAGCATTTACACTGAGCAAAGGCAAAGGGCTCATTCTGTTGGGTTTGCGCTGTCACAGGAACCTGGGCTAAGGGATTAATGGTCTGATGTTAAACATCTGTCCCCTGTCTTTGGGGGGACGTAAACACACAAAGAGGGAATCTAATGCCATCTACTAAAAGATCTTCAATGAGAGGGAGCCCTTGCTAACATTTCCATCCAGTGGCACCTCAGACACATTGCCTCTTTATGCTAAAGCCCCACAGCACTAAGGGCCCTATAAATAGTCTCCATGTGACAGCTCAGAGAAGAAGAGAGGTTTCCTCTAGACATTAGTTGTGCTAAAAGATTCATCATTACCTGCAGTCATGAAATAAATCTTTGATACTTACAACTATAATATCCATGCTCTACGTTTTATTGCAGATATAGGTAGACAGTCATTATTTCTGACACTTTCTCAGCATTACAAGGAGTACTCTAGGGGAACAACTAGTGTACAGTCTTACAGAAATAGATTGATATAACCACATGGAAGCCAGTTACTTGCAGTCAATATAATATTCCCTTAATGATGTTAAACAGTCATGCAGATTCCAAGTTTAATGTAAGAATCTTATCTTCAAACAACCACAGTTATCTACAAATTAAGTTGCCAGAAGGGAAATTTATTTTTTCATCATATACTAGTCCTTGAGAAATATATTACTTGAAACAGTGTAAAATCCTTTTTTAGTTTTAACTATTACAGTTTATTATTATTTAGGAGACATTAAAACAAGACAATGGTCAACAACAATTACTGTACAGCCCTTGAGGGAGATGGGAATATACTATGAAGCAGAGTACTAAAGGATGCTCTGTGTGGTGGTCGTGTGGTAGATCCTGTCATCACATAAATTCAGTGGACATTTACACAGCAAATATTTTCCCATATGGAAAAAGAGCTAAAGCTGGTTTAGGACCAATAAAGAGAAAGTAACTTATTTTTGTTGACCTGCAGTCTTATGAGAGTTAGGTGATACAATCATATTCCCGCTTTACTAGTAAGGCAATCAGGTTTTAAGTACTTGGGTGTACTTCTGTACTTGGGTTCCCTAAATCCTGCACTGCTCCCTCCAGTAGCACCGAGCAGCAGCTCAGTGCTGGCTTACAGGTTTTACTGGTGACGGACCTCCAAACCCAGGGTAGCATTAGGAGTATCTGTGCTTTTCCTGCTTACTGGGATCTATTCTTGACCAATGAGAGAGGCAGCATGCGCTGGCAGTGGGTGCATGGAACTGGTATGGTGGCTGCTGAAGCGGCTGTCACTGAACTGGAGGACACCCAAGTGATCCCCCAGTTACACACGCCCCCCAGTGCTTTGGTGGCTGAACTGGCCGGCACCTTGGAGAGCAAGCCTGAATTTTTTATCTGCTTCTTGCATGCAGAGTTCCAAAGGCAAATAAGCATTTCTGGAAAAATCTGTCACCGACTCAGAACAAGACTTTTTTTTTTGTTGGGTTGGGGTTTTTTGTGTCAATATTGGTAGACTCTATACAACAACAACATACATTCTGGGTTCCCAACCTGTTTCTGGTGTTAAGGACCACTTGGTATGTACCAGGAAGATCTGATTTGGGCAGGGGTTCAGCTTCCACAGAAAGATGATTTGAAGTCCATTTCTTTGCTAGGCTCAGACCTGTGAGCTACAGCTTAGCATTCAGAAGAGCTGCACTGAGTCGCCAGTGCTGTCCTGATATCAATGGTGTTTGACAACCTTATGCATCTTTCACTAAAGTGTGTTTGAGTGATGCTCGAGTTTCATCCTTAGACCTTTGAATGAAACTAAGCACTTGAATGTGTTTATATTTTGCTGATAGGTGGAGAGATTAATTTTACAAAACATTTGCTCTGGCTCCTTTTGAACATCCCAAAATTCCCTTGATGGCTCCAGAGGTGGCACTGATGCAAACACTTGTTGCAGTAGGAGGTTTGTGGGACACCCCCCACTTCAATTCATGACCTTTGAGGATGAACTGTAAGGACTGGCACTCTGGGAGAGAAGGAGTAAGAAATACCAAAATGGAGTTTCTTATGCTGTCCTTGGGCTCAAGCAATGTTGCTGATTGGCCAGCTGTTATTTTTTAACACTGGATGGCCGGAGTCCAAGGAATCATGATGACCTCAGTGATCTGGTGTGGTTTGTGGCTGCAAGGTCTGCTGGAGGGTGGCAGTCTGCCAGCGCCCTGTACATCATTTGCAGGTTGCTGTTTCTGACTGGTGTTTGTTATTGTAAATGAGTGACACTGCCTATAACTCACCTTTAAGTCTCACCTCATGAGTGTTGGAAGAGCTGTGGGTACGTGCTCGTGCACATAAAGGCATTCCCATAGGTGCGTGCCCATCTCTATGCTCACCTGCAAAGTGCTTGTCACTGCCCTGACTTACCTCAGTGTGATGGATGATAATTAGGTTTCAGCTGCCTTCTGATGCAGAAATACACACCACCACAGCTTGGCCAGATCTGCCTCCACAGTTGTGCTTCTGAAAGGCTATCGATTCAACACTTCTACATTTTTAAAAGGTCATGGCAATAATTCCGCCTGAATTGTGCTAAGTGAAAATAGTTTGCAGAGGTAATATGCTTCCTGCTCAGTTCCAGTGTAAACAAAAGCGAGTGGGTTTTTTTATTGGTTTTAGTATATTTTAGTTAAATTTCTTTGCCTTGCTCTGACATTGTATCAATGAACATTTTGCAAAGTTGTGAGGCAAGTGACCTTCAACTCTTGGTTCTGTGCAGAGATATTTTATTTTTCTATTATGTAAAATGTGGAAGCACTTATCATAATGCAGTGCTCACATTAGAAATAAAAAACATAACATTAAAAATTAACCTTTCCCCCTAGTCCTGTCACATATCTGTCCACTTTAGTAAGACAAACATTTACAGCTCTATAACCATAGTATTAGATGTGCTTACTTTTTGTAAAATATCATTGTAGTTATACAAACAGCCTTCCCTGGCTTGACTGAGAACAGATTGTACCCAACAATTCGTTTGACTAACAGGCTATATAATGCAATGAGTTAACTTATTAGAATACATAGTTACTGCAGCCCGAGTGCCCTAGAAAGATGACAGAAAGCAGTGGATGCTATGGCATAAATTATTTCAATAGCTGTGCTACAATTAGTGGCTTTGTATTCTGTCTGGTTTATTGGACTTAAAACCAGGGCAAAACTCAAGGAGAAAGAGAAGGTGAGATTTTATGCACAGAATGGACCTTCCTATCTTCCCATAGGTTTTTTTTCCCCCTATACTTCCTTTGTTTTAAATTATTTTATTCTGCCAATCACGTGTACATCAATAGAGACCTTAGATTTTTTACCAGCACAGCTTTACGTGTCTGCATGGAGCTACTGAAGAACAGAGCTTAACATTCCTACTCTACACCGTGGGCTTTGCCAGGGTGATGTCCTGTGTATGAGCATGCATGGCAAAGGATTTTCCTTCTGATCATCTTTAGCATTAATGGTAAGTGACATATGCAGAGATAGAGGCTTAAATGTACTGTGTTCCCATGTGCCTCTATTCAATCCCACTACAGTTGCCATAATTCACTTTACAATTGATTGTTAATTTACTTTAATACATGTGTGTGTAGCAAGTGGATCTGATAAATAGTGAGAAAGTATGTGATAGGCTATCTAACCTTCTTCACATAGATGAAAACACTACAGAGCTAGTACTAGTGGTAATCTACTCATGCTCCCTGAACACAATGCTGTATTCTGGTTTTCTATTCATGGTGTTGTAAATTTGTCAGCCTAATGGGACACCTTGTAAGGCATTTTCCTTTTTAAGTGCTTTAATGGGAGGAGGTATTACATTGACCCAAAATCTAGCCTAACATTTCATACCTTGGAGTCTGTAATTGTGTAGGTAGCTGCATAGAAGTTAAGTGGTGTTTTGTTCTTGCCTCTGTTTCAAACTGAATTTTGCCAGCCTGGTACTTAGCCTACTGTTTATATAGGAAATAAAATCAGTATGCAGTTTGGTCACTGAGTTCCAAGGTCACACTGTATTTTCATAGTGGAGGTGGTAAGTAGGCAGAGCACACAGCCGAATTTTTTCTTCTTTCTTACTTTCCTTGAAGGGCTGTGGCAGTGGGTATGAAATAGCTGCACCAGGATAGACCCAATGTCTATCAAGCCAGTAGCATGTTTTCTGACAAGTGAGACGCTGACAGAATGAGATCCATGCAGATATCCAGTGATACTTCCCTAAAATATTCCCTGGCAGCCACTAATTTTCAGGTCAAGTGCTTCTTAAGCAGAAGCGATGTTTCTATATTTAGTACCACTGATAGATTTTTCTTCCCTGGAAGGATAAAGTGAACTCAGTTACTCAGTATGATGGGTGGGAAACTTTGGAAACAGTTCACAGTGTGAACGTTCATGATCCATCTTATGAGCTCTTTAATGTTGGAGGTTTGAGTCGAAAAAGGCTGATCCTAGGTTTGGTGTGGCCACAGCCATACACCAGCCAGAAAAATTTGTGTTTAAAGGCCAATAGGCAGATGGGTACCTGACAAAAATGCCCGGTCAATAAAAATCTTTCTCTAAGAGAGGCGTGTAAATGCTGAAGTGCAGTCAGGTTCTGAAATATGCCTATTCTGAACTGAGTTGTGATGTGATGAACATCTGCCTTTTACATAAACACGGTTATGACACATTATAGGTTGGCATTTTTGCTGCGGCTCAAAAAAGGGTTGGTTCTGATTTCTCCAATCTCACAGTATCATTCCTGATTTAGGAAGAGTACCATTTTCCCTAGAACTGTTTAAAGCAGTAAAAATTAAATACTTTGGGAAAATCTGAATTAGAGGACATGGCACAAGTGAAGTAAAATCAGTAAACTCAAGAACCTTGCAAAGAACCTAAAAAACCCCATCCACAAAACCAATTCCTTGAGAATGCAGAGAGTCACAGGAACCCCCTGAATCATGAAGTGCTTTTGAAATGCTTTTTGTTACCCTATCTGGTCATGTCCTACCTAGAAGCCCAGCATCAATAGTGTAGAGCTTAGACAATGCACCCATAGGTCTCTCAACATGTACTGATCTGTGCTGCCACAGCTCAGTGCTTACAGTCCAGGCTTTTCCCTGCCCCTTTGTGTTACAGCCATGTGCTAGGTTTCCTCTGAGAAGAACTGCATTTATTCCAACAAAAGCTATCAATCTGTGACATTGTTTATAACAGGGAGAAAAAATCAACCTCAGAAATCTTTCCTTTCCTATGTATACCGTATATAACCTTTGAGATTTATCATAGCTTGAATTTCTCTGAGGGTTGACATTAAGACAACAGAATAAGCTGTCTCATGGCTTCTTTTTTGTTTTGTTTATTGGTTCCCTGTGTATGAAAAGGCTCTATAAATAATAATCACTGATGCAGGCCATGTTAAAGACACTTAACCTCCTGGCTATAACCATCTTTTGAAGTGGTGTTTTCCTCTCTGCTTAACAGGGGGGCACTGGTGCTTCTGGAAGAAAGAAGTCAGAAGTTTAGAGCATGTTGGTTGTGTACTTGGTGAACTTCTGCTGTAGGAAAATGTCAAGGTCAGAACATGATTGAAGAACCTTCTTCCTCTCTCGAAGTCGCTGTTCCTATATGATATTGTTTTCCACTGTAGAAGGTTCTCTTAAAAATGAGGTTGAGATCCCTAAAGAAATTGCTTCAATCAGCAACAGTGCTTAATGACTGTTAATGGGAAGTGGAGATAGGATAGTAAGTGTTACTTTGATTAATAAGAGAACTGCAGAGAATTTAAATTGTGCCACTGATGGATTATTTTCTTCAAGCTTGATAAGCGCTTCTCATTTGTTCTTAAATTTGGTCAATACTGTTAAAGACAGCAAAATGAAGTATAATTAATTCTATTACTGCTACTCAGACCCAGAGTTACTGGGAAACAGATTGTGACGCAGACAACAAGGTTAGGTAACAGTTCTGACAGGTTTATCATATGAGTACCCATCAGTCCCCAGAAGTAGAGAATCTATCCTGCTCCATGGTTAGAAATTGCCCAGCACTGGCTGCCTTTCTAAGCAAATGGCACTCTATTTGAATCAGCCATAGAAATACTTCCAGTAAAGAAAGCAGATGATTCTGAAGTACGTGGACAAAGCAAACAGCTCCAGTTTGTCCCTGAGCTGAGAGATGCGGGTATTGTCTTTGGATTTTGAATATATCACTACACGTTCTGAGTTTGCAGTTTACATAAGTAGCTTTTTAGCTTTATTTCCCCCCCCCTTCATTATTGTTGTATTAGGCCCTGTGAAAATTTGAGATATTGGAGGGCTTTGGAGGAAGGGGTGAGATGAGGTTTTTCTACTCCAAGATAATATAACATTTAATTTGCAGACCCTGTGTCTTGTTAAATTAACCCCTCCACACACTATTAGGATTCAGTGCAGTGACTGAGACATTATCACAATACTATTTTCCCAAAGATATTTTCTGTTTCATAATTATGTATGTTTCTTACCAGTCTTGAAGTCCAGCATGTGTATACCCTCTGGATTAATATGGCTTGCACAATAAATAATCATAACCTAAACACTACAGCTGCAGCACCTAAACACCACAGTTAGTTTTGTTAGGGATTGTCAAACATTACAGTCTTCCCTCAGAAAAGCTCCCACACACATTTAAAGGCTGTCCTGAAGGGAAGCTTTTCTTCCCTTGGAGCAGCAAGTCACTGACATCTGCAGAGGTCTCTGGTCACGTGCATTTGCACATCTCCCATCTCCCGGTACAGTGGGACATGATCCTGCTGAGGATGGGAAGTGTTAATTCAACATAGGTATTTCATGAGAAGGTGGCATAGAATTCATGCTGCTGTACATATAAGTTATCACTATGCATGATACCTATTTGCATAATGCAAAAAGTAGGGAAAATATACTGAGAAAAGCAGTTTATTGAGAGACCTTTGTGTCACTTCTGAAATCAGATTTTAGCAAAAGGTGATCAGCAGCTCATCCATTCTGCTGTCTCGGAAGAAATCCAGGCTATGTGCAAAGGAATAGGGAAAATGTTCTGTGCTTTCATTAGCAGTAGCTGCAATTACTACTTAATTTAACAGACTCTGCCTACTTCAAAGTCTATGCTTCTCCAATTCTGACTGCAGAAAGTCATTGTGTGAGTTATTTCAAATTAATTTGAAACCAGAGTGTGTTGGTTAATAGTATAGTTATAAAATCAGTGAAGGTCTAATTCTGTTATTAAAAATGTAAAGCTTATGTATTATGAATAAAGAGTTCATTCTCTTCCAAGGATATTCCATAAACATAATTTCTAAAAGTATTGCAAACACAGAAAATGTATTTCAGGCATGAATTTAGGGGCAATGATCTGTACTCTAGAGTGCAAAAATACATTAAAAGCCTCGGGTGGAAGGTCATGTTTAAAACTCAGAAGCAGAGAACAAAAACCAGTGACAATTCCTCTGCCTCTGAAAGTCCCTGTTTATAGCTCTGCTGACATTTTGAGCTGCAAAGGGAGCAACTGGAACATCTTTCATTCCCCTGACTTGTTTGCAAATGCTTGAGGGTGGCTCATAGGGAATGTGGTGGTCTGACTGAATCATTCCTTCATTGATACTTTCTCCCAGATATCCAGGGTAAAAATTGACCCTAATTACTGGGCACCCTTTATTTCTACAGGAAAGAATGACAAAGATGTCATAATCCTGGCAAGTAAACGGTGGCACCTGGTGTATAAAAAGTAGCAGTGTCAGAGCAGTGATGGTCTTTGCTCTTAAGGCAGCTGCAGAGTGGTGTATGTGCATCTAGTAACACAAGGCATTTACACAGGTTTTAAGGAGAGTGCAATTAGTTCCAACCAGAAGCCTTGTGCGTCATTCCTCTTTTTACAGAGGAGCATTTGTCTAGGTGGACCAGCAACTTTTTGAAAGATGACAGCTGGCATCGTATATTGCCTCTTATGCACCAAAGATAAAGAAACTTTAAATTTTAGGTATAATCTCTGTTGAACTAACTAGAGATTTGAAGGCCAAATAAACCTTTCTCCCTTCCAAATTTTTCTGTTATTCCATTTTAGTGTCTGTCATCTTGATACAGAACCCCACATATGTCTGTAGGTGTGTATATTTGTTTGTTGCCATTGTTTTATTATACAGCACAATGGAAATTTACTGGATAACTTGTTTGCAAAGTTGATTCATGGTGGAAGAAAGGCAGGTCCTATATTCCCCTTTACAACAACTGTCCTCCAGAATTAAGGGCTATATATTTGAAGGACTGTGTTACTGTAAATGTACTTTTCTGAAGATACTTTAATAGTGTCTGGTTTGTCATAAGCTAAGGCTTCGATAATTAAAGGGAGCTCCACATGTACTGAGAGCCCTGATTAAGAGAGGAGTACTGTTTGTTACAGCTATGTGGGTACTTGGCTATCATATAAGTTTATTAAATCATATAAAATTTCAATTTACACCATAATATTCTATAAAATATGGAGCACACAAAACTAATAAGTATGCCAGTTTCTTTCATATAGGAATTGTATTGTTGGCTGTGTTAAAGCTGCCATTTTCAGAAGCAAGAGTATTTATGCTAGAATAGTAATTTCCTGTCTCATAGTTAAATTTTGTGGAAGTTAATTGCAGATTGAAATAAAATAAATGTGGTATAAAAGTTAGTAAAATGCCAATATAATGTTATATATTGTTGTGATGGTGAGAATATCTGTATGTATTTATATAGTACATTATGAATATAATTTTTTGGAAATGGAGTGACACTATCCTGATCCAGTGTGTTTGGGCCTTGTTCTGTTGCAGGGATATGAAGTTACTTGTGTTTAGGCCTTGCTTTCCCTCATACTTCTAATTTGCATAATGTATTATAATGGCTTTCGTAATGTTTGCAGGGTGAAGGTGCAAAGTCAGCCAAAATTCATTTTTCCCATTGGTATCAGATCTTATTCTTTTTTTATACTCTTCTGACAGTTCTCAGTTAAATGAAGCTGATGGTATGCCAGTTTGTTTTCTGTTGCTTCATCCTACCTATGCTTTAGGAGACTATAACTTATTTCTTCTTAGCATGTCAGAAAATACTCAGGACGTACCTAAAGCCTGTAACTGTATTTTAAATTGCTCAGTGGACTGTTTTTTGGAGGTGGAGTTGTACTTCTAGACTTTGAATTGTGAGGAAGAAAATGTCTTTATTTCTTCTTTGCCAGGGGGCCAATCTGAGTTTCAGCTTCTCCTGACTGCTGCTTGCTGGCTTCTATCATTGTTATATTTTACCAACTAGACTTGCTAGACTTGGCAGGAGTATCCATTTGGTACAGCGAGTGAGGTGAGTGGTACTATCCTAAAAATGCATAGTCAAGAGCTAAGAACGAAGTAAGGCACCCTCTTTTGAGTAAAAATAAGTAAACAGAGAGGGGGACAGTTCATGAAGAGCACGTTTGCAAATGCTCATTTTGAGGCTGGGGAGAGCTGGACTGGACTTGGATGGAGCAAAGGGTTGTCAGCAATCTTGAAGAAGATGACTCTCTTTAACTGCTTTCAGCAGACCTGAGTTGGAGACCTGGCCCCAGATGAGATGATAGAGAAGAAAAAGCCGTGAAGAAATTATGGTCAAAATTTCAAGAGTAGTTGGGTAGTTTTGCTGTCTCACAATCAGAATTCAGCAGGTGGGAGGAACTAGAGTTCCTCTTCACCTCCTGCTGGCTCATGTGTGCAGCTCTGTCTTGCTGGTCCTTTCTTTTGCCTTGTTCTGCTAGCACCATCACTTATTTGTAGGAACACTGGGATTTTGTGTCAGTGCTCCTCAGGGTTTTACCCTTGAAGTCCTGCAGACATCCAGAGTACAAATTATCTTTGTGAGCATCAGGAAGAAAACTGAAGAGGGAACAGAAATCCCTATCTTTTGGACGTCACTCTTGGCTGGAGAATTTGAATGTTGCATAGTCACTCTTGGCTGGAGGAAGAACTATTTTCTTATTGCCTTATTGCTAGTCCTGCCCTTAGATAGCTGTGTATCTTACAGCCACAGTGTAAGACACAGCCACAGTGTAAGACACTCAAGCCTTGTAACACTTTATAAACTAATGAGGGTGCAGTGGATTAGTTCGGGATACATCACACAGTTTCTAAAGGGCTTTAGTTTGTCGTTTATGGCTTGTGCTTCATAAGGAATGTATCTTTTTGTATAGCTTGACCATAGCTCACCAACATTTTGGAGTACGCTTGAGAATGTTACCATGATTGGCTTGCTAGGTGAAAGGCTTTTCTATCTAGCTTTTAATAGAGCAAAAGTGACTCTAAATTTGTTAATATTCTTTAGGTTATATAGGACAAATTACAGATAAGTGAATAAGTAATGAAATTTGTAATGAGAATTTCTCAAGTATGAAATGTTGGCACAAATTAATTGTGGGATTTTACAGCTATTATAGTTTATACCATAAATGCAAAAATGACTAGGGCTTTTTAATTACAGCAGGAAGACACTAAATTTTTATGGAGTGCCATTTTGTTAAAGAGGTACTTTAAACATTAAGAGCAAATGCTATCTGTAACAGTGAGCCCAGATATCTGTCCCTCATCAAATAAATATGCTATTGCTATGAAATTGTTCCTCAGATACTGTAACCGACACAAAGACTAATGAGAAGTCTCTTTGTGCACCTTCAGTTTACTGTGTCTTTTTCTCGTGGTCATTCTTTTTCTTAATTACTGTGTGTTTGCAAAGGGTCAGAGCAAATCCCTTGGAAAACTATATGAGGCTTTTTAACTTCCCTTTTAAAACAGCACTGTGAATAGCAAAATGTTGGTGTCTCAGTAGAAGTTAATATTATTGTGGAGGGGAGGAGGGAGGATGGCTGGATGCTAATTCTTATTAAATATTTGATGTGTAGAGAAATCTAATACAGTGGAAACTCAGAGAAATCTCGTTACTTGGTGGAACACATTGCATACTAAGATAGAGATGACTCAGACTCAAAAACTAACAGGCAGTTTTAGTAAGAAAGCACATCTGAAGGAATGTCCTGCTGTTCTTTTCCATTAAAATAAGAAATCCACATATAGTCTGCTACCTTGCTTATCTAGATGTTTTTCAGAGCCAAGAATATGTTTTTAAAATGTCACTGCATTCTGTATTCCTCCCTCGTGATACTTTAAGCTTTCCCCCTCCTCTTCTCATGCTGCTGCTCTCACAGCTGGCTGGCTGGACAGCAGTGGGTGCCACAGATCCTTGTCTGCTTGCATGAACCTCCAAGGATCCCCCTGAGCCTCTCCTTCCCCAGCCAATAAATATGTTCCACTCTGAGGCTGATGGTTTTGCTTAAGCACACGAGACTGCAAACTCACGTCCTTTTTCAGTGCCTCTTCAAACACACACCGTGTCACAGGCTGCTTCCCCAGTTAAGGTCTCTAATCCATCACTCACAATTCCTTAAGGGGATTAATTAATTTTAAAAATGGTTGTGTTTCTAGGTATGCTAAATGTCCTCCCTCAAGGACAAATGCTCATCTCTCCATTTGCACATCTCTTGATTTGTCGCATTGGAGTGGCGGGTATTATGCCTTGTATTATACAATCCCAAACCCTTGCTTGGGAGGAATTGTAGATGAATTGATCATCAGAGAGCTTGCTCATAATTAGCTGGTATCCTTTTCTTGAAGGTGAGGCTCACTGGAGTGGAGGCAGCATGCAAATATGCTGCTGTTGCAGCCAGAGGTAGGTAAGAAAGCTCAGAGAAAATGTGCTCTGACAGGGCACCGAGTTGGGACTTAGGAGTGCTGGGTTTCTGGTACTCTTGGACTAATGTGTCCTTTTTGACTTCACAACTCATTTAATTATCTGTAGGTTTTTAATGTAACCTGCTTTGTCAACTGCATTCCAAAATTATGATAGAAATGGTGACATAAAGACTGGCTATCAGTGTTTTTCTGTCCCTGGGACACTTTCAGAATGAATTTGTGTAGATGACCACGCTGCTTCTTCAGTGCTTGTTGGTTGCAGGCTGGCAGCTCCTAACTGTGGTTGGAACACATTTCCTCTGCCAGATCAAGGCTTTGACCTGAGATTTTGCTTATCCTTCTCTCTTCTAACTGAGAATCTCTCACCAAGAAAGTCTAAACCCTAAGAAGTCCCACTTTTGCATTTGAATGCTTATTTCAGCATTGCCACTAGAGTGGGAAGCTAAGGTAAATTAATACTTGAGTTTAACTTGAAAATAGGGCACCAAAATCCACCCTGCAAAAAAGGAGTGGGCATCTATGTCCTAATCCTCACCAAATTATAGAGATTTCTGCATGGTCATTTTTGGTAGAGAAGATATTCCTATACCTCTGTGGTCTAATAGAACATCCAGTCACCCCAAAGTTCATCAGTCTGATGCTCTGCCTTGACCGGTTGCACTGGGGCTGCACAGCCTTTTTTCCCCTCTGATCCTGGTCGTACAGCCCATTTCTGTGAATTGTGCAGGACCTACAGTCTGTTAATCCTCCCATGCTAGTTCCGCAGTGTGGAGTGGTTAAATGCTGCCCATTCTGTTTTTCCTACCTTATGCAATCATTCCTGTATTCTTCTTTCAAAGCCTGGTGACAATCTCCCAAACTTAATTGTTTCGTGCTTGTGAAAACAACTCAAGGTTATTTAGGTCTTACCCCTAAAGTTATTTGTCTGAAAGGTTTTTTCATCAGTATGTCGTTGTTTCCATAACTGAAGTTCCTGCAACCCTTCCTCATTTTCCCTCTTTGTTCCTGGTTCCTTAACTTAAAACTTAAAAAAAAAAAAAAAAAGAAAGAGAGAGAACACAAAACCATACCTAGTATTGCTTATCTTTGATCTGGGTGTAAAGAAGGGGGTCGGGTGTGAAGGTTGGCTGAAGCTACTGGAGGTGCCTCTGATTGAATTTGGTCTGTACTGGTCAGCCAGGGGGGTTGTACCTGATTCAAATAAGTCCTCTGCTCTTTTCGGTGATACCACAATACAATAAGACCCTGAAACAATAGGACTAGGATTAATCTAGTTGAATAACTTAAAGAAGCTAAGCAATAAGAAAAGATCTAAACAAAAAGTCGCATCTAGATTACATTTGTGTTTGCATTTTCATTGCTGGAAAAGCGTACCTCATCAGCCAGCTCCTGAAGGGTCTTGCTCCTTTCCATACAAGTATAAGGGAAGAATACATGTTCTTGGCAAGTTACATTAAAATACAAAGAAGACATGTTTGCTGAAATGCTCTCACTGCAAATGAAGAGCTTTATGTTTACACAAAACCCACTCTTGGAAAAAAGTAATTTTGCTAATGAGATATTCCCATATCTCATGGGGAGGTTTTCAGTGCTAAGGCACTGTTTCAGATCCAGCACAGAGCTACAATAAAAAGCAAAAGCAGCTATCTCAAAGGATTCAATGGCTGAGCTGGCTCTTCAGTAGCAGGATCTGCACAGCATACCCCCCACATAAGGTGGCAGTGATGCACAGTGTCAAAATGACCAGTGGTGCTGCATGAGCACCATGGAAATTAGGCACTATTAATGAAAGCTCAGGTTGTTTTGTATATATTTCTGCTTTCATATTTGAAGTAGCTCCCATACTTATTGCTAATGAGGGAACTGACATGTCCCAGAGCCCTCTAATTGCCCGTGGATTTTCCTCAGGAGTCCTGGGAGTACCCAGCTGGTTATAACAGACTAGATGGCCTACTATGTACCAGAGCCATCAGAGCTACACTGACTTGCAAATATATTGCAATGCAGCATGAGAGATTTTAAGCACAGCAATCCTAATCCCAAAGTGACTTGATTTGCTTGCTTTGGCTACCTTTGCCAACACAAAGCCTTGAAACTTTAACCTGAGATGTTTGATCAGACTAGTCCCTTTCCCTGGCTAACTTTTGCTGGCCACATTTGAATGTCAAGGACTAAGTAGGCTTGACCATTCAGCAGCGAAGTTCCAGGACAGGCTTTGAGAGTATTTAGAAGGCAAACATTTGTTCTACTGCTGCCTTGCTGAACTGTTCCGTGGAGAACCCTCTCAATCCAGCTGCTGGTGCCTTTCATAGATAGCAATTAAATTTTTATATGATGTTTTATAACCATAAATATACTCTGCAGACTTGCACATAATTCCTCTGCTACTTTAGCTGTTTTTCAAAGCCCTTTTCAGCAGGCTTATCTTTGTTTTGCTTGTGCTGATTAAAAGGCAAGATATATTTTTAATAGGGTAAGTAGTACCAGAGAGCACACTTCACATAAAAGAAAGAGAAATGCAGACAAACCTTTGTTATCCAAGTTGAGTCAAAGAAATTGAATTAATTCAGCTAACAAAGGTTTCAAATAATTAATGGGATTTTCAGACTACTGAATACATCAGGGACCCTGAGTTTGTTTTCAGCAAACAGGATTTTCAAAAGATCAAACCTCTAAATGCAGGTAAGAAAAGAGCATATGAGATGATCTGCAAAAAAGCTAAAAGGCTAAAAATTGGAACTTGAAATTAAAGATTTCTCTAGAAGTGTTTCTGAGACTCAATAGGCCAAAATAGCCTTGAGGCAGTCAATAAGAGCAGTGCCATCATTCTGGGCAGACCCCATCGTGAATGTACCAGCACAGTTGAACAGTTTCACGGAGATCCTGATTTTATGTAAAGACTCTTCCACTATTCCTTTTTTTTTTTTTTTTTTTAATGCAGCTTATTCCTCTCTCTGGACTGCTTTTTTCCCCACAAATAACTCTTAATTGTTTGTTTTCCCTGCAAACAGTGAAGAGAGCCATATTGCACCATAAAAGTAATGTCATGTGGGTTCTCATCTCATCAGCTCTCCATGACTGCTGAGTCATGCCTGGGTAGTTTTCAAGTGCCGCTACAGTATTAGAAGACATTTTACAGAAGTCCTAATGATTTATTGGAAAGGGGGCATCTTTTCCCATATCACATAGGCCCTCTGGTTTTGAGGCTCATTGCTATGGATGGGAGGAGATCTGGTTGTGACCACCAGGGAGGACAAAGACCTGATCCATTGTTTTAGGAAGGGTATAGGAGAACCCTTGGCCTGTCCATACTGATGGGTGGTCACAACACCTTGCCAGGAGACTGCAGTGGCCTGGAGAAGGAAAGATGGTTGTGATGGTAAGAGCAGCTGCTATGTACAGACGAACTGTATCAGGGGAAGAAATCATTGGTTCCAAAATGATAAAGTGGGCTTTAATTGTCCACATCCCAATGCCTAGGGGAGTACTGCCAGGGAAACTAGAACAGACGGAAATGCTGCTGACATTAGAATAATGTGCTGCATGTGAAACCACTGCAGAAATAGTTAAATGGTGCCTTTGCCAAGGCTGCAGAGTGAAATGTTACTACACCATGGGGTGGATTAAAATATGCATTTTCTCCTAATTGAGCACAGCGGACTCAGCTGGAGGTCCTGTCAGGAGAAGAGGAATAATTTGTCACAGCTAGAAATGTATAACTTGACAGAACATCTATTAGACAGTACAGTAAAAAATAAAGTAGGACTTGTGCAGGTTTTCTTTATGCTCCAAACTGTTTGGTATAGGCACCCACATGCTATAAAGTAATTTTCAAACTCATTGGCAGTGGACCAACCTGGTTGTACCAGGCTCACTACCCTCATGGCTATCATATCATCATGACAAGAAGGTTAAATTTTTTTTGGTCAGAAAGGCCCCATAAACGGCAACCATTGTCTCCTCACAGTGTATTTAAGTGGGTAGAGCCAACAGAGCTCTATAACAGTTTCTTTCATCACTCTTGGAGAAAGCATTTATAGGGATAGCAAAGTAGAGCCATGAGGATATAGGTAAATTTAGTAAAGATAGCCCACCAAGAACCACATTTTTTCACATTTGGTGCGTAGTTGGTTGTGAGAAGTGTAAAAATGGGCTCCATGAAGACATCTAGAGAACATGGCTTCTCCCCAAACTGTGAATTTTCTCTAGTAATTTCTTTCTTCATGTCACTGTTATATATATATATATGCATATACATGTATACATGTATATGTATATATAACATTTTCAAGGGGATCTGTCCTGACTTGACTGTAGCTTTTTGCTGTCTCAGTTAATCAGCTCCCAGCCCAGGTGGGTCTGCCAAGCCCAAAGCCCAAACCCAGTCTTGACCAGAAATATGCTGTAGCCTGCAGCAGGCATTGCGTGTGTCAACTTCTGGATTTAGAGATGAAAACTACTCCACTTTGTCCTCACCCTGCAGTCTCTGTAGTCTTTTGGGTAGTTGGATGATGCACAGAAGTCGAAACTTTAGCTCTGGTCACTGTTTTGCAGCACTTCACGGAACCCCATGTCAAATCTACGGGTCAGCTCCCAGGACTGGACACCCCAGAAGCAACCTGTCACATCCATCCAAGAGGCTGTGTGGCAGTTAAAACCAAGTAACTTCTATTCAGGCACGTGCTTTTTATCTCCCTGAAAGGAAGAGCTCTGACTGACAGGGTAATTCATCATTTACCTGATGCACGAAGAAGTCGCCTGAAGGAGCAGAGCCACACACATTATTTTCACACTGGTGGAGGCATATGCCCTGTGTGACATTCAAGGTTTTTAAAAGTTTCTGTAACCCTAAAAAAGAAATTCTGGATTCTATAGGAAGATATCATTGGGAATATTTGTCATGAGCCATAGCATGTTGAAGTGACACAATGGGCAGCCATTTTCAGCACATGCATAGCAGTGGTAGGAGAAACAACTGAACTGGGAAAACCCCAGTGACACTGGAAGGTAGTACTGGAGAGATCAGAGGACTGGTAAAGAACTACAGAGGATCCCCATGCCTTCCATATATAGTGCAGATCGCTGCTGCCCATATAATTTGCTTTTCAGTGAGATCACAGGGCTACTCTGAGCACTGGGATACTGTCTGAGTAATTCCTACCCAGCACATTAGGGGGGCCTTCACCAACCCCAGCCCCTCAGTGGCATTAGCATGAAAAATTATCTCAGGCTCTACAGGTCAGCCTGAATCCTTCCCAGAGAGATCAGGTGACATGGTGACAGGAGCTGTTCTTAGATTGCACTTGCCCTGTCTGCAGCCAGACACTTGATTTTGATTCTTGCATTTGGTCGTGGATTCCATATTCCAAGCAGCATCTGGTGAAGTGAAGACAACACTCACCAAATTCCCATCATCATGCTCAGAATGCTTTGATTATAACTGCTGAAGTCCATGGTGCATGGCATGATATGCCAGGTCTCAGCAACCTCACAGGAGGAAGCCTGAATATACCCTGCCTGCCACAGTGATAGCAGCAGGTGCTGTTATATTTTGGTGTGCTCAGTGTAAAAAGTAGTTGAGGCCCCAAACTGTGTTTTTTAAGAATTTTTGTAGTTATTACAGTCTCATCCAGAAACTTGAGTCAAATCCCAATGCCTCCTTATTTTAGTGACTGTAAAAACACAGTATAAACACCATCCCTATCTCATAATGCAAAAACACAGTATAAACACTATCCCTATCTCATAATTACAGGGGCTAATGGTCACGCAGTGCATATGATTCCTTCTGTCTACACTCACAGTACAGTACTGGGATTGCATTGTGGGAAATTTGTGCTGCTTCTTCCTACTTGCATTGTATTTGTTCTGCAAAGGCCAGCTTCAAGCTCTTACTCTTCCTAAGCATCATAGGATGGTATGTGTTGGAAGGGACATTAAAGATCATTTTGTTCCAACCACCCTGCCGTGGGCAGAGACACCTTCCACCAAGACCAAGTTGCTCAAAGCCCCATCCAACCGGCCACTTGAACATTTTCAGGGATGAGGCATCCACAGATTCTCTGCGCATCCAATTCCAGTGCCTTACCACCCTCACAGTAAAGGATTTCTTTCTAATATCTCGTCTAAACCTATGCTCTTTCAGTTTAAAGCCATTACCCCTTGTCCTATCACTACATGCCTTTACTGGGATAATCAATATATATACATATCTTCATCCCTTCTTTACCTCTTTTTCACTCCTCACCCATTTCTACCAACTCTACTCTCTCCAAGGCCATCTAACAGCCACTATGAAATAGAAATAAAAGCTTATGCAGTTCCTGTAGTCAAAATTAGTTTGGTATGGTCAGATGATTTACGTTGCTGTTGACACCTCTGGGTGAGTAAATGCCCAGAGTGAAGATGTGGAAGCAAGCCATCCACATTTCCTCACATCCAGTGCCATGCAAAGGAAAACAGATGCGCTTAACTCGTTTGCAGTCACATGGAACACAGTAGGTTCATAGACTGCACAGATCTTTCCAGAAAAGGCGAGATCCAGTCAGTCTTGGAAGAGGATATGCTGCTTTTTGCTGAGCAGATCTTGGTAAAAATTGAGTTACACTGGAATCACTGGAAGAGAAGGCCAGTGAAAAATGCCACAAAAGCAATATTTGTACTTGTTTGTCACTGCTTTAATTTATTTTACAGTACATTTGCTGTGTGCTTCTTTGACAGGATCTGCCCCAGAGAGTCTTACCCAGTTTTAATTCAGTCTTGGACTTCTTGACCTTAAATAAATTTTTCTTTGCTGATCATTCCCTATTTTTTTTGTCTTTTTCCTTGTCCTTTTTTGTGAGTGGTGTTTGTCCTACTCCACAATGATTTTCCCCCCTTGCTGTGTGTAGTGAGAGTGGGAGGGGGGTGCAAATTTATTGGCATTTTTTGTACCCTTGAAGACAGTCCTTGCTACATTTCTTCCTTGAGGAAGTCCTTGCTACATTCAAATCCCAGAGGTCTTAAGATTTCCTGGCTTGCTCAAC
The DNA here is from genome assembly GCA_038380795.1 of Pyrocephalus nanus. NCBI lineage: Eukaryota > Metazoa > Chordata > Aves > Passeriformes > Tyrannidae > Pyrocephalus > Pyrocephalus nanus. Next base: position 38,383,595 of record CM076266.1, read on the forward strand.
ATTTCATGTTCAAAATCACACATTATGGGTCTAGGCCTCTTTTTATCCTTCTGCTTATTTACAATGTAATCATCTCAAGGTCATTTACACCAAGCTTCAATGCCACAAGCAGCTACCTTGCAGTGTTTTGGTACTTACCAGAACTGTATCTAATGTCATGTTGCTCTAAAGGCCTGGGACTACTTGCTGTAGAAATTTGTCCCTTTCATGCAAAGATAGTTTGTCCTTCTGTATTTGGAAGCCTTGCTTACTGCATGGTGAATTTGAAATTCTTCTAATGATGCATTCCCTTAGTTTCTTGTAGTGAGATGGTGATCTCCAGCCATAACAAAATTCAGCCATCTAAGTGAGTGACAGACCCTATTTTAATTCCCATAGATCCTCTTTTTCAGGCTTCTCAAAAGTGGTTTTTGACTTAGCCTGTTTCTGGGTTTTACTGAAGCAATCAATTCTTATTTCTTTTCAGTCTACTTCATCGTTTAATGAGAATTGCTACCTCACTGCCTTTTACCTTTTCTTCTTATTTTAATAATGCTTATCTTTCAATGCCTGTGTTTGAGGCAAGATTACTATTCCAATGTGTTTCTATTGTTTTTATAATATCCTTTTCTTCTGTTCTGCACCAGAGATTCTGTTTCCTATATGTATCTGGTCTTAATGCACAGCATTTCTCTTGATTTTCTCTGTTTTAATCCAGTTTTAAATAGCAAATTTCATTCTATATATCACACAAACATTTATTCCTCTCCTCAATATTATTCCCGTATTCTCTTGCTGCCTATTCCTCTCCCCTTCTGTGTCCTATTACCCATTGCAATAATCTCATTTATCTGATTTTTCTTTTTTGCCTTGCATTAGAATCAGGCATGGAGAATGAGTCTCCCAACCCTCTCCCCTTTGTTTCTAGTTTAAAGTTCTTATCAGTTGTGTGACTGCACATGGAGTTATCCACATGGAGTTTATTCCGAAGAGTAGTCCTCATGCTGTGAACCCCTTTTTGCGTGGTCACACACCCCAGAACTTGTTCATAGCACTGGCCCATAAACCATCATCTTATCTTACCTCTTGAGTCCTGCCTGTGCTCTTTGGCTACTGAGGGGCTCCTGTAGCTTCATTCATTTCTGCATTTTCACCAGAAAGCCATCTCTGATCACCTCTGATGTGATTATGGCAGTGCCATTTGGCCCACCACAAAGGACAGCCAGTCAATTGTCTGTCTTTCTAATCAGGATCTTTTCCAGCTCTACCGCACACCCTTGAGCCAAGCTGCCAGTACTCATTCTCTTGTCTAAATCTGATTTTGACAACAGTCTTCCCAAGTACTCTTAAAACAAATCACTGGTCACAAAGACCTTTCTCTTCTTAATGTGAGCCTATGGAGTCCTCTGTCTTTTCTTTTTCCATATAGCATCCAATGGATCATCCATATTCTTTCTTTGACTGCTGCCTCTTTGTCCTTTCTCTTGGGGCTGAATCACTTGCTTGTCCTCTCATCATTTGTCTATTCATACTCCTTTTTTTTCCAGTAAAGCAAACCTGTGCCTCATTGCTTCCCTATTAACTGATCTTTTCCTCTATTTCTTCTTCCATTGTCTCACCTTCCACATGCACCATCATGAATATCTTGCTCAGAAGTTATGTGGAGTCTGACATTTCTTATCTCCCTTACTTATTTAAACACCCTTCTGAGATCCATCCACATCTCAATATTTCAATACACACCTGCTTGAGTTTTGGAAAATCGGTTTGTAGTCTCTTCCTCCTAGCACACACCGGAACTGCATTCCCTCTCCAGCCAGCTGGAGACATCTACCAGCAGAACTGCAGATATGAAGCCAAGGTCAAAGCTGGGCTACTCAGTCAGGAGTGCACTTCAGAGATGTGTTGGTGGGGGCGGGAGGCAGGAGGGAGTCTTGTACTTTCCCTTTGCTGTGTTAATCGTTTCCATGCTAGCGGGAATAAAAAGTAGTAAAAGTTTATTCTGGGCACTAAATCAAACAAATGTGCTATATACACAGTTTAGGAATTAAAAATCTAGTAATACATCTTGAAAATGTTTTAAAAAATATTCCACTTAGTGCCATTACAGGATATGAATTATTTTACAGATTTGGGTTCCCCTCTGTTATTAAACACATTTGCTTGATTCTAAGAAGCCTGGTTTTGATTCCTTTGATCCTATTGTCTGTTTTCTGCATCATTACAGTGGATAGTACAAGAGTTGCATCTCAAATTCAGAACTTGCGATTATGACTTTGGGTAGGAGTAGCCGCAAATCCTGCTCCTATTCACAAAAGTGTAACAAAACACAGAAGAAATAGTGACAGAAGGTATGTAGTCAAGGGAACTGGTCTACAGTATAACAACAACAACAACAATAATAATATAAAATATGAATGACATTACTGCTTTTCAGGTTGTTTCAATAGTGACATATTTAAGTGAGATAGTTAAGTGATATTTACTTATGCGGTAAATATTACATGCATCCTAACCTGAGAAGAATCAGCAAAATGTGCAATTTTCTCCTTTCATTTTTTTCTTTCTGGCATTTTTACTTTCCTCCCTCTTCTTCCCTCCTCCCTTTTACTCCCCCCTTGCAACAATAAGCAGTTTGATTGTTCGAGGCTTGTTTTATCTTTCTACTTGTGCATGTGTGTATTTTTAAATGACTAGTTCTCACTTTACACCATACTTGAATTACACAAAGAAATCATCCTACTTAAAAGAACACAAAAGAATTTTCCAAGGGAAGTATTTGAAGAGGGATTTGTCAAATTAAAGAAAGACCATTGTTAAAGGTTTTTTTCTCTGGTATAGTTTCAGTTCTGAAGAGAATATAAATTTAGACTCCAAGCAGTACGTATGGTTTCATGTGGCAAATCGAGTCCTACATTTGGAGAAGAGATTTGTATTGAGGAACTGGCCTAAAGAGCTTTTCAAAAAATCCTGACTGCTTTATTTCTTTCTTCCAAGAATATGCTTTTTGATGCTATGTTTTGTAATGGTGCTTACCTTTAAGGGACAGAATACACCAAATGGCACCTCTAAGTCAAGCAGCTTTTCTTGGTGCAGTCTGATAAGGATCCCAAGCCAAGTGTAGTTCATATGCAATGGAAAGCTCTTTTTGCACAAGCAAGGACAAGGTTGGCCTAAGGTTGAGATACCTGCAATAATCACATGGCAAATTCTTGCTGCCTGGATCCAGTGGCGGTCCAAGACTGAGAACTCTGGAGGTTGCTGCCATTAAAGGGAGAAATTCATGGGAACTATAATATTTTAGGCAACCTGTGTACTTACACGGAAACCAGACTCTCTTCCTCAAGAGGCAAATCAAAAAACAGGAGAGGGCACCTGTAAGGGTCAAATGCACCCAGGTACTGCCAAAATAGCAGATTTAGGAGAATTTATTTCCAAAGTCAAGAACACTTAACATCTTGGCACAAATCTGCACTGGGCCTAGGAAAAGACACATGCCCTGTTCTTCTTAGGGCTTTTATCGTCCCTGGCCCCCTCACTGTGGGACCTTCAGACATGTTTGCAAGAACTATCTTCTCTCATACCCAGGAATCAGCTCCTCTGGAATGCAGGAGGAGAAAGCATCTAAAACTGTCTCTGTGAAAGATGCCTTTTTCCAGGCAGGAAAGCTTTCTTAAGCGAAACTGTCTAATCTCCCTGCAGTAAAATCTTCCCGAAGGGTCTTCTACACTTACAGCATCTAAGTCTGGGTCCTGCACCTGGGTCACAACAGCCCTACACAGTGTTCCACGCTTGGGGCAGCATGGCTGCAAAGCTACGTGATAGGAAAGGATGGGGGAGTGCTCATCAACAGCCAGGTGAACATGAGCCAGCAGTGTGTCCAGAAGGCCAGTGGCATCCTGACCTGTATCAGAACTAGTATGGCCAGCAGGACTGCGGAGTCAAGGGCAGAGAAAAAATGTCTTGAATCCTTGTCTCCAGCACCACTGTGCCTCATTTGTGTGGGCTGCCTGGGCAGCGAGGGGGCTGCGTGGCCAGAAGGGACCCATGAAGCTGTGTAGGAGGATGGATTCTGTTTCTGAGCTGGTCTTAGGGATAATCTACATATCATTAAAACTCCCGTGCCATCTGAATGCATAATGGTACTTTATCAACTAAAACTTCTTTATTTAATCAGTTGATTTAATTATGAGCTAGTTAATTGAAAAATTCATGGTACAAGTTCTGAAGGTCAAAATACTCAGAAGTTCAAAGAAGACTGCGGCATTTGTTTCACTTGAGCTGTGACATGCAGTACTGAGTTACAGAAATCTGCTCTGATTCAAACTGGCAAACTGAGATCTTGGGACTAAACAACTGTAATACCAAACGAGAAGACAATTCAATTCCATTCATGAGATGTGAATGTAGCTACTGCCAGCTGTGGTTATTCTGTGATTGATTTATCTGTATGTTGTGGTTTCCAAAAGATCCAAGTAGTAACTACTCTTGCAGAAATGCCTTTAGCACTGTCCTGTCAACCCTTTTAGCCCTCTCAGGGACATGCCTGTGTCTGAGGAAAGTGCTGTATTGCTTGACCAGCAAACTGCGGTTATCTCTGGATGGGAGAGACATGGTGAGGGCAACAAGAGCTCAAGATTCCCACCCCTGGGTCACTATTTTTCACTGCATGAAGGCTTTTTAAGAAGTTGCAGAGGCCAAGTGAAATATCTAGTCAATAATCTGGAAATAATCTGGATTTAGGAACTGCTAGGTGTTGCAAACACTCGTTACCCCCCAGAAGAGTACCACAGAGCAAGGGACCACTAAAATCTTGCTTGAGATCCTTACTGTTTGTCCAAAATATATGATCAGAGCAGGTTGAGAGCAGCATCCTTGTGTTCACACCTCTGTTGTATGCCACCCAGACCTTGGGTGCACAGAGACCTCAATATCCCCTCCTATGGGAATACCTTGTGTATTGGCAAACTCTGGGCCGCTGCAGGCTTTTTGTTTTCATCCCTTCACTACAGAATTTTGCCCTTCTTATCTCAGAAGGAATGCCTGCTGGATTAGCTGGAAAAAAAAAAAAAAAAGGAGGATGGTAAAGACAATGAGCAAAGGACAAAGCATATGAAAACCAATAAAGACAAAAAGCTTGCATACATATATAGATAGATTAATACTTATTCTTGGGGGATGCTGCCTGTGAGAAGAATTAAATGAATAAATAATAACTATAAAGTAATTTAATCCTGTTAAAAACTATTCAGGAGACTTGGTTTCAGAGACTGCACTTCAGAGACTTTGGCTTTATCCAGTTGTTTACTGGAAGACTCATTTTTTTCTCTTATTGACCAGCACTAACAGCTCACAAACTCCCCACAGATAGCAAACAGGGACGGGCCCCTGCTAGGCACTGCTGAGAAATGTTCTGGGAAACCTGAGAGCTTGCAAGAGAAGTCCAAGGACCAGTTTTCTTAAGTGCTGCTGTGCTATTAAGAGTGTGTAGCTCTGCTACAGAGCTGCTCTGAGAGGTTTTACTCTCTGTAGGTTTCCAGTTAGAAGCTGTCATGATGCAAGTTGAACCAGACTTGGTACAAATAGCAGTTTCCACACAAAGCTTGCACCAAGGTCCAGCTGTCACTTTTGGGGATACTTCAGCTCTTACATACGCAAACTCTTTGCAGGACTCCCTTTGCATTTCAAGCTCATCCCTTAGGAGCTGTAAACATGAGTCAGGATGTTTCTAACATTCCTGTTGGGGACTTATTGACAATCTCCACTCATCTTTCATCAATACCCCTGGGGTATTGCTGGGCCAGACAATGAGCACAGTCTTTTCAAAGCACCTAACTTGCTACAACCCCAGACAAGGCAGATACACCTTTAGAAGAGGTGTTGTGCTGAAACACTGGCCCTGTGACACAGGACATACAGATTCCAAGCTTTTTTGGTAGACCTTTGCAGAGCATATGGAGAACCAGTTTTCAAACCCTTGTGTAGAGCTACAGCAGCAATGCTGCATGCAAACAGCAGGAATGCAAGAAGGCCACTGCTGACACTTGCCTGAGACCAGCTGCAGTTGTTACCCAGTATTTAGTGATGATGGTATGTTTGGCATGCATGAGCATGTGACCATTGTAGGATCCTGTGGCTAATATATAAACATTTATTTTCTCCATAATGAATGTAAAATTTCCCCTCAGGGCATGGTCCTTTGCAGGACTAAGAGCTGGACTCGATGATCCTTTTGGGTCCCTTCCAACTCAGCACATTCTGCGACTCTATGTGATTCAGCATCAAGGGATGTTGTATTGGGCAGTTACTGTCTGCAGTTTTAAAAGATCATTCTTGCCCATCATCCATCACTAAAATAGGAACCTTTGATCTCTGCTATGTAATTTCTGACAATTGGCCTAATAAGGCAGCAGAAAGAAAAGAATAAAGTAACAGTAATACAGTGACATAGTTTTCACATTTTGCTCAGGTTTCCTGTCTCCCATTATAGCCTTTTATGAGAAGTGCAAAACACATGAAAATTCAGAAGGCATTATTTGAAACAATAAGTGAGTCTAGGTAATAAGGTAGTGTATGCCCAAAAGCAAGGAAAATAATTGTTTTTCAATCTAATGTTGTATTTATCACTCCTGGGATGAAAATGCAGCTAATACATGTTTCAAGTGTAAGTTCAAAATATTAATGTGCAACCAAGCAAAGATTTATTTTCTCACTCTCCATCTGTTTCTATCGAGGTTACACTGTTGTTTTTCTACATTTTGTGGTTGCATTATCTTAATAAATGATTATTTGTGAGATATTATTTCCCTTTAAACATATGACAGCAAAACAAGTTTTTAATAAACTGTTTTGAAAAAGCAACAGACTGAAAAAAAAAAACGGGCAAGAGTTCAAATTGGTAATGAACTGAATATGCCTCTAATTATATTGAATTTACAAGTAATAGGACGAAGCAACATTAGAAATTACTTCTGACTGAAATTTATTGCCTTAAAGCTGCAAATGTTCCCCTCAAACTTCCGGAGACTAAATAAAATTGCTGTATCAGTATTTGTTTTAAATACCAGTCACTTCAAAATCTCAAAATGAAGGACAGTGGGCTAAGCCATCCTGAAAACAGACACTCCAAAAAATATGTCACAAAAGCTAAGATTTTTCTCAACATAAGATTTATTTTTAACTTTAGTTTACATGTAACATTTGGTGTAAGTTGGTCTGGCTGTATGCAATATCAGGCTCGGTGTACATCTAAACCCACATTTTTAAACTGGGATTCAGCTGCGTCAATCTAGATGAGGCTCATCACAGAACTAAATCTCTGTGCCCCATGTCAGCAATTTAAGACTCAATCTTAATCTTTGTATGAAGTCATTTTGTATCAAATGTATAAATAATTAATGTGCTGTGTATGGAAGCACTATCAGATTAATTCCTTTAATAACAAAAATCCATAGATAAATAGAGGTTGGTCAGCAAAGTGACCTTTTATCTTTTTTTTTTAGTGACCTTCAATTAAGTCCTGCAATGACCAGAATGATCATTAATCATTTTGATCAGATTGCTGAGAGAATTACTGAGTGAAGTCAGTTGAGTCATCTCAGTTTACTTTCTATAGGGAAGAGGCACTGGGTTTGTATCATGCAGACAACACAATAAGTCTGCGGTTGGTTTCTGCAGGTCAAGGCTGATACATACTTGTGGAGCAGCATGGACCTTGTCTATCTGCAGTGCTCTTGAACCTACTGCAGATAAATAAAGGATTTCTTCTCCCAGCATGGGTAACCTTAGGTTTTGTGCCATAAATAGATTTTCAAATGTCTTACAGCTAAAAGGGGAAGGGGTTTGTTTGCAGGTCAAGCAGAATAAACAAGACTGTCTCACGGTTTTCTCTGGAGTTTAAATATGCTCGTATACCACAGAGAAGGAAAATACAGGTTTCATGCCTATCTCTATGGCTGCTGCTACTCAGCTGATATCGGCACAGTGTGAATAAAGACACAACTGGAGAGAAAATAGTAAAAGACATTTAAAAAGTTGTCAGACCAGCTATTAGGTTAAGTAACATTCACTATAACCTCAGCTTCATGGATCAGCTTTCCTGATGAGATAACAGCAGGTTAAAGCAGGAGAGATGCAGAAAGGGAATCTTGAGTCAGAAATGGAGAAATCCATCGTATCAAGGAACAGCAGAGTTCCTGACATAATGAAACTGTGTTCATCAGATATATTTCACTTTTTCCATGTTGAGGACAATATTTTGGCAGTACTACAAGGAATGAAAAGGATGATGTGCACAATTCATCATGTCAGTATCTTGATTCTCGTGTGGCATAAATGATAAAAAATTGAGTGTTTCTACACCTTACTGTTCCAAGCTAGAACGTGTCACTACCACGAAACCCAAGATCTTGTCTGAGAAAAGTGCTGAATCAATAGAATGAAAAAATGGCAGAAGGAATAGGAAAACTGCTGCCCAAGACTCACGTATTTGTGGCAAGAGTTATCACAAAACATAGACAGAAACCCAGCTTTCTTATTACTGAAGTGAAGCTTCCAAACTCCCTAAGGAAAATATTCAGCTACAGCAAAGCTTCAGCTACAGCAGAAATGATCTGTCACCTCCCTGCTGACATATCTTCCACCTTCTAGGCTGCATCCCCCCTTCCCAACATTTCCAGATGACATACCTTTGGGCTTGTGCTCTATATGATGTGGTAATGGATCAGTTCTCCTAGAACAACATACATGGAAACTACTTGGTATGATTTATCTTTAACTTGTCAGGTTTCACCTATCTGAGTTGTCACCTCATGTTTCACCTCCAACACACCTGCATGTTGAGCATTTGTGTAGCACTGGGCACCTACAACTTTAACATGACCAAAAAGTGGAGTGCTTCTGCAAGAAGGATGTGATGGTTGAGTGTGCTGCCTTGTCTAGGAAAGAGGTCTAAGGTGTTTTCTAACAACTGTCATAGCTCTTCTGTACAAGAAGTGTTTATACTAATTGCAGTATGGGTTTTTTCCCATTGAACTGTTACTTAAGTACCTTACCTTCCTCAGGCCTATGAGTTTTCTTTCTCATTTCAAACTGAAAGTTTCCAAGACCTTTTCTGGTTTATCTTCTGACAAGTTCACTATATCCTAAAAGGACTTCATCTTGTCTTGTAAGAACAACTTTTTCTTGACCCCTTTCTTTGCCATCCTGACTGCTGTGTCAATAATAGGGATAAGTCCCAATGCACACCTGCTACAAACATCACCCAAACATACAAAAAGTGATGTAAGCAAAAAAGTTTTGAATTCTGGCTTATACTAAATAACTTAAAAGCCATCTCAAATAGCTGTGCACTACCTCTGTGTGAACACAGGACAGCGTGTGGCAGGGCCACTTACCATCTCTGCCGAACAGCACAATGGTGAGCCAAAACCCTGCAGCTATGTTCTGTCAGCAAAGGTGCTTCCTTCTCTTTTCTGAAGGCAAGGGGAAGCAGAAGTGATGCACACACAGATCAGACAAAAGCCTGGGGGAAGAAGAGAGAGGAGAATGGAGCAGAATCACAAGATTCACAAAATCAGGGAAAAGCTGGACAAGTCATCCAATAGCCCCACTCCAGGAAGGAGGATGCTTTGCCTGCTCATTGGGTGGCAATGGGAGAGCATCGAAAGATATAGTGCTGGGGATGGGCTCCTAGTCTCCTGGCTCCTGTTCTTGTGTGGTTGGTGGACCAAGGGCTTGAACCCTAAGAGTGTTCAGGGACCCTGAGAGGTTTCCATTCCTGGACAATCCATGGGTGTGGGGGCAGATTTGTTAAAGGTAAATAATGGGACAGCACTGACCTAGTCCATCCCCATTCTCTTCCTCATTATATGTAAACACAAAATGTCCAAGCCCTGGCAGGCTATTAATCACAAGCACAACTGCATCTGAACTGAATGTGTGAATTCATGTTGCTAGTCCGTACAACATGGGTTTATAGCCACCTGTTTCTCTGTGTGAGTGCCACATGCAGTGCAGTGTGACATTTAGCATGTTTAGTTATAATTCAGCACTGTGATGCAAGCCAAATTAGTAACCTGTTTCCTGGTAGCCATTTAATAACAGTCACAAATGGCCCGAGGAAATCCCCATTTGTACTAAAGACAATTTAACTGACACAGATGTGTTCATCTACGCAGCAACTTCAAAGAAGGCATTTTCACAAATATGTGCTGCTTATTGCCTTTCTGGTGGCATTTGTTGCTGCTTCCTGCAATGCTTGGTTTAGATGGGATCTTGTCTTTATGGGCCAAATGAAGGGTCAGCCTGAGTGAAAGGCCATCCCTTCTTTTTCTTCTTGCTAAAATCATTATTCCAGATCAATTTTATATTCCCATATTTGTTAAACATAGAAATCTTAGATCTTGGAAAGCATCAGCTGGTGCACCGCACAGCCTTTTATAGACAGGGCTATTGCTTCATTGTTTGAAATAAATTAGGAGACATTTAAAAAATGAATGCAAACCTAAACAATAATTTTGGTTCACTTTTCTCTGAGGTTATTGTTTTAGCTAGATAAATTATCTATATTGAAAATATATGAAATGGAGGTATACTTAATGTTCAAAGTCATATATTATCAAGATAGAAGAAGGTGAACTCTTGATATATTGCAAGTCTTTCATACCATGAAATAACTATTGCCTATTATTTTACTCCTGACGTTTTTATTTTTAGGAGAATTTCAGTTGATTTGTATTGCTGACACCACTGATATGTTGTTTCCAGTGACCTTACATCCAAAATCAGTAGGGTGTGACATTTGATGGCCCAGATAAAAAACATTAATAGTAGAAGAGAGGGATTATTTTCCTGGTCATAAATTAAGTTTAAATAACTCAGAATTTATTTTTAACTCTCCAGTACTTTTTACTGTCTATCCAATAAATGTCTATCCAATAAATGTCTATCCAATAAATGTATTTATTACTGGAAGCTTGGTGAAGCAGTTTACTAAGATCCTTTTGTACAGCCTTGTCTTTCTTTTTGAGGCGGTGTTTGGTACCAAGCACTGCTTCCCACAAACAAAAGGGGATGGCTCCCAAGTAGCAAATTATAGTGGCAGCAGCAACTTCTGTCATGATGAACAATAGCGGAGTCAGGCTCAGAGAATTTTGCAGCATCTTTGTTAACATACTTCACTAGACATTGATATAAGTACTAAATGCATAGTATACATATTAGTATGACCTAACCTGTAGTCTTATCACACCTATTCACAGTCCTCCCTACACAAATTGCTCTGCAAATGTTCTCTAGAGAGGTTTTTTCATTAATGCCAGGGAACTACACACCATTCTGGTGTGTATTTCTACACTTCGAATACATTCAAAGACCATGATCTCCAGAAGCCAATTGAAAAGGAGAGAAAGAGAGGGAGAGAGAGAGAGAGAGAGAGAGAGTGTCACTGACCAGAACTGCTACCACCAGTCCTTGGGATACGGGCATCTTTATGTAAAGGAGTAGTATGGCTGATGTCTCAGCAAAAGCCTTAAAAACCCTGGAAAATCCCCTCTTCTTTTCCCTCTCTGATAAATTGTTATTGGATTGTTTTGACAGTTTTTATAACAGTGAAAAGAGAGCAATTGCCATATAGAGACTCTTAAAAGATAAGATGGGTTTCTGCAGCATGGGGTTGTACTCCGTGTTCCCTCCTGTCATTTTTTGTTGCACAAGTCTGTTTAGGAGACCACCACATCTCTTACATGTCCATGGATGGTGATACAGCATCTGTTTGAATGGCTTATTCCTAGAGGCACTGACAACAAAGCAGGGTCATGGAACTTTTTTGCTCTTCAGGAAAGTCTTGTTGGAATTTTCTGATACAATCTGATTTACTGAAGCAAAATCAAGCTCTCTGCCTTCTCCTTTCCAAGGGAAGAAGAGGGAAGCACATTAGTTTGCCTGATTGAAGATGCTTTCTACATTCTTTCTGTTGAACAAATGCCATCTGTAACTTTAGCGGGACTGGAAAAGCACAAGAGGTTTTGGTTACAAACATGTGAGTGCTGCTTGCATTGTGAAAAGTCTTGTCATAGTCAGCTTTTATTTTATTTACTCTAAGTTGTCTCAGGTCCAACCCTCACAGACCAGTCTGTGGATGGAATTTACCTCTCCCATTTTCCAGGCACAATTCCTGTTGCAATAAGGCAAGGCAGCATCACTGCCACAGCCTGAATCTCAGATGCTTCAGGGAGGTCCCAGCATACTTGGCCATGAAGAAGATGCTGCCTTTTAATGGGATAGTGGCTGACTGGAGCAAAAGATTTTCCTATTTGTGACTTCTGAGAGGGATTCAAAGCAGGCCTGGAGTGTGAATCTGTAGCTGAGGCAGAAAGTGCATGCAACAGACCTTTCTGCCCACAGCTTCACGCTGCCATCTGTTCTGTGTGTTCCAGAGCAAGCCATCAGATAACCTCAATCCTGAAACAAATAGGTCTCAGAGATACATGACTGCTAAAAATGAAGTGTATAACTTTGTTGTTTGATTTCTCAATTTTTAGGATGAACTCAATTCATATTTTCCTCTGCAGTCATAAAGGATAGTTTCTGAAGAGTTTAAGTTTGGGTATTTGGGTTTTTTGAATGATTTAAACTGGCTCCTGTGTAATCTCTTGATTTCAACATCAGAGTCTTAAAGAAAAAGATCTGTAATAGCATGAGCTGGCAACAGTCAAACTGTGTAAGAGTTGTTTGTATGTACAGATTCGTGTGTCTTCTTTCACTGAAGCTTTTTATACAATTGAAACCTACTGATTTCAGCAGTCTACTGTAGCTGACTTTCTGAGGAGAATCAGGCCCCATGAATTCAAGTTTGGTTAGTACTTTTCAAAACATTTCATATACAAGACAATCAGTAGAAGAATAATAAACCCACCAGTGTGTTTCTTTTACAGGTAATTTTCCTAGACTCATATGCTGCCGCTGAACTGGTACTGGAGTCATGTATCAGAGGGCTAATGAGAAGAAGGAGTTAATTTCAGATCATCCCATAACCCTCTTCTCCAGAGAACTGGTGGAATTGGAAATGGCCTTCAGCTTGTTCCAGGAGGGCATGGAGGCTTTTGTCTCCTTCACCTGGACACTCCTCAGCAATTTCTCCTTGGGCAACTAATGGTGGAGCGGGAGGATCCCAAGACACATCTGTACCTCCTGTCACTGGTTCACCATCCTTAGTGTGTATGATGCCCATTCTCCATGTGGCTGGGGGAAAATGTGAGGCACCTACTCCAGATGCCATGGGTGTACAGGTGTGTGAGGAGCTGGGGAAATTGCTAAGTATGTCTTCCCCACTATCCAATCAAGAGTCAAGGGATTTCATGGGCACTAACCCACTCTAAGGTTTGGAATTGCTCTTTCTTTCTCCTTTCACAGTCCTTACTTGGAGTACATACGAGATTGTAGGGGACACTTGGATTGTTGGATACACGTGGGGATTTCTGTTGGGCTAGTGCAAAAAGGATACAACCAGCAGAACAGCACTTCAGTAAAGTGATAGACTGGCTACAGATACCATTCTGCTTCTAATGAGATCTCCAGTCTACCTCAAAAGAGGGAAGGCCATTATGGGAAGAGAGATGCCCCAGCCCTGGGGCGTGACAGAACTCTCTTCTCTCCTCTCAGACACGGGGCAAAGCTGTCCTGCTACACAGCTAATCCAGTCCTGGAACATGATCTGTGGCCTGAAGAAACCTGGGCTACCCAAAGGTGCCTAATGACAGCTGCTCTTCCTATTTGTGGGTGCTTGTGTCCACTATAAATGCAAATAGGAAGGTGAAATAGAGGCCATGACAGTAAATGGCATCACCAGCATTCCTTAAAAGATGTACCCAGGTCCTGGCTTGCTCTGAACAAGTAGTCTCAATATATCATTCTCTCTTCAGCTGCTTTGACGATCTTGGAGGGGTTTTCCTAACAGTTGCACACGTCAATTTTTCACAGTTCACATTAGTTCCTATGTCTGGAAGTCAATATTCCAACCATTAATATATGGCATGGTTTTACTGTGAATTCATGAAGTATCACTGCAATTAAGTTTTCCTGTTAATGACATGATTTATTAATGAAACAAGGTTCATCTTGAAGCTCTTGAAAAAGAAAATAGGGTTGATTCTCCCTCACAGTATCATAAAACTCACATTGGATACAGATTGTGAATGACATTTTAAAATACTACCAAGCCAAGGAACCCAGTGGGGAGAATGTTCTCTCATGTCCTTGTTTGCCCTTTTCCAGACAACTCACACAGAGAAATTAGAGGAGACAGATCAATAGCAAAAATCCCCACCCCAAAGCAGAAAAAACCCAAACATAATGCAAGACAAAGCCAAAAACCTCCTTATAAGGAAAATCACAGGAGCCTTCTATTGTTTTGCATCCTCTCAGTTAGGAGGAATATAGTGCTGAGATGTCAAAGGTGGAGGTTGAAAGGTTCTTGAGAAGGCTGAAGAAGCACTGCAGTATGTGCCACTGAAGCAGTGCCTGAGGCACAGAGTGTAAAAATGCATTAGTGTGGGGCTCAGATGATGTTATACCGGCCTTTTCCATTAATTTGCCATAGGTATCCTCAAAAAAAAACCTTGGTATAAATAATAACAAAGACAACCAACCAAACAAAACTAAAGTAACTGCTACTTCAGTTATACCTGTAAAGTTCACTTTATGTTAATGGACTCCATATGGTTGTAGAAGCTCTTTGCCTATTTTCTGTATAAGCTGCTGTTTTCATTTGTTGGATTTTGTTGTTGTTTTTTTTTCTTTCTTTAATAAAATGCTCTAAATATTTGCTGTTGGAAGAGAACAACGCAATGGGAGGCTCTGAAGTGATATTCATAAGAACTGCGAGCACTGACTAATTGATTAACCAAGAGTTCTTGAAGAGAATGATTTGATTAGGGTAATTTATAGAGATTGTATCTTTTGTCATCATTTGTCTTTGAAAACATAGAAGAAAACTGCTTCCAAGTGCATGTAGCCGCTGGCATGAGAGATGGTGTGCACTACATCATCAGTTACAGCAGACTGCTCAATTTTGTACCTTTCCAGCTAGTCAAATATCCAATAACAATACACACATGCACACACACACACAAGTGCTCTAGCTTTTTGCAGACCAAACTTTTCCAACATGGGCTTAGAAAAATATTTGGGGTTGTTCACTGCTCTGCTCTCTGTAGCATAAACATTTATTTAAATGGGGCTGTCTTTTCAGTAATGAAGAATGAAGGAAAAACAATGGTCTGATTTTGACAAATTAACTTGTGATTTGGAGAGTCAGTGAAGCAGGGAAGAGACATTCCTAACTATACTAATTAAATGAGCTTGCAACATTTATTTTAATGCAATGGAACCAGCCATATGAAGATGAACATTTTAATTTATTTTGCGGTGACATTATGAAAAATTTCTCTGCTGCAGATTATCTACAAAAACAAATCTCATCAGCACCTAGGTTTGTGCATGAAATTTACATCTCTCACATAAGTTTGACCTTCCCCAGTGAAAACAAATGGAATGTGCTAAGTTAAAAAGTTTCTGCAAAGGTTGTCTTCCCATTGATGCGGTGGTTTATGTTCAAATTACCTCTGTGAAAAACATTCATTTTTCATGGTGCAGTGTAGATGAAAAATTCTGAATCTGTTCTAAGGGGAATGCAAATATAGCTCATTAGTTCAAAAACATTTTTCATGAACGACTGCTGAGTATTTTCAGGCAGATGAGAATGTGCAGTTTCAGCCAAGAATGAGCACCACATGTCCTACTAATTGTTTTTTAAACTTGTTCCTTCCCTCTATGGCATTCAATAAGTCTAGAAACTGTGAAGATTCCTGAAGAAAAAAAAAATTATAGCTATCCTCACAGCATATACTGGGTCTTTTAAATATACTGTGCAGTCTGAGAAAAAAAATAGGAGCGTTAGCTTTCAGATTGGTAATATTGTCATATACAGGCACATGACATTTCTCTCCTTGAAGTTTTTTCAGGTTTCAGTAATGAGTAGGAATATTATTTATGGAGTGCCATCAACAGAGAGAGTGTTGTCCTAAGGTTCATATCAGTGACGACGTTATGAAGCTGCTGGCAGTAGGAGCTGCAGGAGTTCATTGAGTTTTGGGATTTTAACTAGGTTGAGTAGCAGTAAGATATTTTCACTGTTTTAAATTACTCTTTAGCTAAGATTTTCTTCTCTTCTGCAGGCCTTCCAAAGGTTTGCTATGAGATAGCCTTAAAAAGCAGATTTGAGCAGCAAGTCAGGCTTCCAACCTTCCCTGCATGAATCTGAAAGCTGGAACAATTAAAAACAAGAAAAAAATTGCTCTATTTAAAAATTGTTTTATTTCAGGGTCCGATCACTGGTCGTATTTCTCATGTCTCTGAGTGGTGATCCTCCATCTGCAGTGTGCACCCTTCTGCTGCTCCTCACCATTGTGGCAGAGGATGACTCTCCATAGACTGTTCTGCAGATCCACCTGAAGAGCTCAGGAAGGTGGTTTTACCCAGTCACCTGGGCTCAGGAGGAGAACTGCCCCTGTCAGGGCTGACAGGGGTTTTGGGATGACTAAAATCAGCAGCACAGCTCCAGCCAAGCCAAAACAATTCGGGCATTCTTTGGATGAGATCCTCTTCACCTGGTTAACTCTGCAGCCTACAATCTCAGCCTCAGAGAGTGTGCACACCTCCTTTGCTTTCCAAAATTAATGCTTCTTAACAGACCGTAGGTGTTTATCTTTTATTTTTGCCCTTTTTCCGTTTCTTTGGAGTGTGGGATCATCTTTTCAGGCTAGTTACAAACAAAATCCAGCCAGTTGTCATGAACCAGGGTTTCCTAAAGCTGATTGCCTCCCTTCTTTCTGCCTCTTGCCTGGTACCCGTGGGCCCTTCTGCAGAGGGTTTCTTCCCCACTGAGAGATCAGCAGGCCTTGGCATGCTGTGAATCATTTTACTCACCTGGACTGAGCTGTGGAGATCTGCCCATAAACAGAAAAGCTTGAAATGGGATGAGTGCAGTCTTTCACTCAGCAGAAACTGTGGATGGTTGCTAGGCAGGAAACAGGTTACTACTGAAAGCTGACTGTAACAGTCATATTAACAAAGTATGTGAGTCTTAATAACAGTCAAGTATGGAAACTTCAGCAAGTCAGTGGCAAAAATCCTGTTGCCCAAGACCATAACCCTGTTTTTTCACCTGAAATGCACTCTTGTGCTCCCTAAGTGTTTGCTAAACTCTTGCTCATTACTCTTGGTTCAAGATAGGAAACTATCAGGTATTGAATAACTAACAACACTGTCTTGTACACTGTTAATGCTCTGTTGGCAGGTGTCATGCAACCATTTAGTTTTCTTGATATAGGATGTCAGTCGCTGCTTTTCTATTTGGATCTTCCAGAATATTTTTTTATTTTTTTGGTGGCCAATTGTAGGAAGAGCTATCCAGACAACACCAGCCACCTGGATGATAAGAAGAAAAAAAAAAATACTAAAGCAAAAATATTTTGGTCCTGAGCTATCCAGAGCTAAGAACAGTTTGTGTGAAAAGAATGACAAGGTCAAGCTGGAAAGCTGCTTGACGCATGATTGATTTTTGTGACTGAAAGCAGTCACATGGATGTGTGTGGTATGTGTAGGAATGAGAAACATCTGGCCTGGCTTGATAGCTCAGACCCCTATTCTGTATATATATGGGATAATAAAGTTCCATAGTTCGTTCTACCTAGACAAAGCCTGTGTCCTCTTGGATTCATTTGCTGCAGCCAATCTTGGAAAGAGTTCTTATATAATAATAATTTTTAGTGTAAAGCTTTTTTATCAGACCAAAATATCCTCCCAGTCATGCACAGGAAGGTCATCTCCAGCAGGTATTGCCATAGCACTGAGATAACAGCCTGTGCTCACACCAGCAATCTTCCATCCATGTGATCCATACAGAGCTAAAACTGCCTGTCATACTGAAACAAGGGATAAGTCCCTGTGCTTCAAAATGAAAGATAGGAAAAAAAATTTCTGTGGATTTAATGGCATCTGCCCATAAAGTGAAAGAGCCAGGACCTGACATCCAGCCTTTCTCCAGGCTCTCCTTGATGGTTAGTGTTAGTCTTAGAGCAGTGGCAAATGTGATTTCCAGTAAGAGATTTGCAGTGTTGAAGAAAAGTAGAGGTTTTATATAGATTTAGAGAGGTGGTGGTCAGCCTTTCTGTTGAATATAAACTGTAGCACTCAATAACTGCCTCTAAAAATCACTGGGCAATAATTATACCTAGAAATAATAAAGCTACCACATTGTGCACTGACCTCAACAGAAGAGTTAGATGAAGAAATAAACCTGCAAGACATCTAAAGCCACACAAAAAATGCCAGTGTATCATCTGACAGGGCAGAGAAAAATATCTTCTTCTCATGTTCTGGAGTTTTTCAATTGAGGGTGTTTCACTGGTCTTGAAATACGGAAGTATTTTATTATCACTGATACTTACACATCCCTTCTTAGTCAACAGCGAAGCTCCTGCTCATAAACCTGAAGTTTCCAACTGTGCTTACATTCAGCCAAAAACACCAATACACTAAGGTCTCATAGTACCAAACTCATCCACAGAAGTACTTTCATGAAGCTGTGACTCCACCAGCAGTGAATCTGTCCCATGATTTTCAGTATGCCATTTGCAAGCAATAAAAGCTACTGTCATTCTTCCCATGAAATCCCTGATGAAAGAAAAAGATGATGCATTTATACAAAAGCTAGCACATAGACTTTCAAAAGGAAACTTCTGACAATTTGCTTTTGACTCCAAGGTGATGCACAAAAAGCCATTACTCTTTCTGAGCTCATATATATATCTTGTGTTTCTCTTGAGAAATCATTTCTCTTCATTCACCTTTTTACTCTGTTTAGGCAATCAGATTAATGTTGTGTCTGGACTGGGTGCTTTTCTGGTTTCATGCTGTGAAGCTATCAGCTCGAATAATGGCAGGAATCCGTTCAAATGGGGAGAGGCTTTATTTCTCACCAGTCTTCCTGACTCCTCTAGAAACTGCATTTCTTCCCCTTTTATTTGTCCCCTCTTCCCCTTTTCCTTCTTTGATTCCAATTACCCTTTAGCTAATAAGCATCCAGTAATATTACTGTCTCCTTCTGCCATCTATAAAGAGCAGCCAGTTGCTTTCATCCTGATAAATATTTATTTTAGGCCGAGGTAAACAAGGAAAAGCCCAGTGAGGCTTTCTGCTGAGAGATTAATCTATGTGTGCTTCTTCTGTAGGAGCTGCAGCCCAATGTTCCTGTGGAAGACACTAAAGTCAGGAATTGGAAAAGAGTGGGCTTAAAGGTTCCCCAGCCATCCTCCTCGGTGACCATTGGCAGGAGGCATAGCCAGCAAATGGACAATGTGGTCAGGATGCCAGGGGTAATTGAGTGCTCCCAGCTGCCTTGGGAAACTCTCCAGCCCACCCAGGGCCGTGCAAGAATTAGAAGAGTCTGAAGCTTCTGATCTGTGGTGACAACTCTCTGAAGACTCCCAGATATAACCCTGGTGTTGCCAGTTCTAGCTTTTTTTTTTTTTTTTTGGGAACTTCGGCGGCCAGGGCCTGCCTTCTGCTGAAGTTAAACTGACCGTAAATCCCTGTTCCAGTGCACATGTCAAACCAGGACAGCATTGGTTTCATGGCTGACTAATGGGAAGTGGTGTGTCTGATCTTGGTGGATGGCTTAGAGATCCTCTTGAGCCTTGCTGAAATTCCTGCCTTTTCACACTCCTGGTGCTTTGACTTGCACTAATTGCTGAGTGGCTCCACTAACAGCTTGCAAGACTTTTTTTCCATAAGATGCTAGTCTTTGGATATCAGGAGTGCTACAAATGGAAGGTAACAGGCAGATATGAAAACAAGTTTTGTCCCTCTCTCTTTTTCTTTGTCTCTCTGTCCTTTAGTGCTGTATCAGTTTGCAGGAGATTAATTTTATGTAAAGTTTTACATTTCAGGTTGTGATCAGCATTTTTTTTCTCTTGGTTGGCTCTGAGAAAACATATATTCAAGTTTGGGAATTCATCATGTCTGATTAATGATGTGTATATAGAGCTTCCTGTATCATCTTCTTTCTTTTGGTCTTTTTTATTCAGTTGTTTGCTGTACTCCAACCCTGCGGATAGATGGTTCTGCAGTGATAAATGTAAAGTTTGCATAAGCCATGTAACAGCAGGACAGCCTATTATCACTGTACATTTTCCATGGCTGTGCAAACCTCTGTAGGCTATTTTATTGCTAATAGATCCACAGAGAAACAGTAGTGATTTTATGACTCTTTTTAAAATGGAAATTCATGTTTGAGAAATACAACTGGGAGGAAACAGATGTAAACCACTTAAGCATTTGCAGAAAATTGAGATGCACACTCTTATTTACAGACCCACATCGCCTCCATCGTTTTATTTTCAAAATTAAAATAAGCAATCTGTTTGCCATGGGAAATGAGGAACCGTAAACTTGTTGTTTTCCCGTCACAAGGCGATGGCCAGCATCACTGTCTCTGTGCTTAATGGCATTGGAGAAAAGGGATGACAAGTCCCCCCCCACTCCGACTTTATTGTCTATAACACATTCCCTTTGTAATCTGTGTAAGAGGTATGCAAGTGGGAAAGATTTTAGCATAACCATGTGTCTGAATTCACATTAAGTTATAAAAGCTGAAATGATTGCCCAACCTATTATAAGGCTTTACCCAAGTATTTAAAGCTATTGGAAAATCTATTTTTAAACTTTAATAGCAAACAATTGCAACGCATTTACACTCATGCCAGAGTGCTCATGTGCTCATTGCCTACACCATCAGAAAATACTTCTCTCTTTTTTTCATGTTGGTTTAAACTACTATTTTGAGGGCCAAGAACCCCATTGTAAAATTATTATAAAATACCTTTATAAGTTCAGTTCAAACTCATAAAATCACCTGCCAAAAAAAGGAAGCTTTTAACTTTTAGTGGATACAATAATACTTTGCACTGATCTACAGCCCAGCATCCATGGAGACTGGAGCTGTGTACCTTCTTATTCCTTTCTTAAGAAAGGGGCACTGCATATATTTTACAAATAACTAACCACAGACACAGATTTATGGAGGCTTGGGTTTATATTGTGGGTCACTGAGGGCTGAAGGCTGGGAGAGCACTCAGTCAGTCCTCTACTTCTCAGTAGTCACCACCACCCATGTATTTTTTCAGCCATGTATTTCTGAATTACCACTTGTTTTCCAGGATTGCAAGGGGACTGCAGTGTTAAAGTACTTAAAAAGGACACACAATATACTACCATATTTGAAGAAAACCACTGAGCAGTGTAAAAACTCTACTTTCAAAAGCCTCTGATATCTGGAATGTGAAAAGCCCCAAAAAACTTAAGCATGAACTTGTAAATGAAGAGAGAGAAAATCCCCTCCTCTTATGTACTGGCACGCTGATGTTATATGAGAACTGTGTCTCATAGGAAACTTTACGATGTCCTGTGACAGCCAGGTGTCTACCTGCAATAACACTTCCCTACAAGAGCTCCATACCCTGGGAGGCAGAAACTGCAAACACCTCCTGGCCACAGCACCTTGCTGTAAGCTGACCTCAAAGCTCAGATGAAGCCAGGTCCTTTTCTGCAGCTCCTCTGATAGTCACCTGGACACTGTTATCTTCAGACAGCCTTGAAATTGTGATAAGGCAGCTAGAAGGTGGAGGACATCACTGAGATGCCCCACTTGCTCATCCTTCTGTGCCATAAGAAGAAGAAAAAGAAAGGAGAGCAGTTTTTGTCAAGGGCAAAGCCATTGGTGTGCCTGGATCTTGTCAGCACAGCTTGCAAGCAGGAGAGGAGTAGGAGCAGCCAGGGAGAGCAGAGCTGGCAATGTAAAATGCCCAGGGAACAAAGATGAGAGCTCTCAGAGAGCATAGCAAGGAGAAAGAAAAATCAAGTGTCAGGAAAGAATGGCCTGGGGAACTGGGGAAGCAAAACAGCTGGGATGGAAGAGCTCCCATAAAAAGCAAAGCCAGACACGAATTCCACTTTTGGGAGGAAAGACTGAGACACGTATTGCATTAAGGAAAGCTAAGAACACAGAGTGCCTTCCCTAATGTTATTCTTCCATGCAAGTGGTTTCCATAGTGATGTCGCTTGATTGCAAGCGAGAGAGGAGATGGCCACAAGGCAATCTCTGCTAGGATACTGTTCACACCATAAAAAAGCAGAAGACCTCAAAATCACTCTGAGAAAAAATACCTCACTGGAGTTGCTCAGTTCCCAAAGGAATGAAAAGCTCAAATAGCCTTTTGCTTCCTCTAGGCAGAGTCAGGACATTTTCCCTCTCCATCCTGAAAAGCCTGCAGAAAGCAAAACCTCTCACTGACCTTGCTATATCTGCCACCAACAGGCCTGCTGCATCCTAGCCCTTGGGGCAACCAATCAGAGAACCTGCTTCAACCCTCCAATCCGTCACAAACACTGTCAGGAATGACACTGGTAAGCTGGAAAAGCCAACAAAATTTCACACAAAAATTGAAGTGAAAGAATTCTTTCTTATACTTTCCTACACTTCACTCAACACTGATTAGTACATTAAAGAGCTTTATTGACCCCTGGCAGTTAAACGGAAAGCTTTCTTGTTGTAGCACTGAAAGAAGGGACAGATTTTCCAACAGCTGTCTAATATCTCTGTCAACATGGAAATGAAATAGATTTAAGGACCTCGGAAAAGCATCTGAACATTTAGTGCCCAGTAATAATGCATTCCAATTTCCACTTTCAGAAACTGGAATTACTATCATTCTGTTCTACCAGCTTTGTAAATAAACATCTGGCACAACTTTATGTTTAGGGAAAAAGAAAATCATCTAAAAGGAGGCTACTAGCTGACCATCTCTTTATTAACCCAGCTACAGAGGCAGTGTTTAAAAAATGCTACTGTGAACCTGTGTGTCATGTTCAGGCCCACAGGGGAAAAAAAAATGGTAACAGTAAATAACCAAATAACAGAATAAATGAGAGTCGATTTCAGTGGGATTTGTGAAACATACCGGAACCCTTCAGATTCGTGTACAGCAGTGCTCAGATCAATGAACAAAGTAAAAAACATCACAGTGTTTCCATCCTCCAGCTGCACACAGCACTCCTTGTTCTTAGATCAAGGCACTGTGATAAAGAAAGATCAAGCAAATCTAGCCCCAGGTCCTGTGAACAGATGTCAGCTGCTTTCCTTGGTCCAGCCCAGCCTGCTACAGTTCATATCTTAAAACCAACAACAAGATTAAGCAATTATTCCCTATATGCTTGTTATTGTCGTCCAATAAAGCAGCATCTAAAATAATAGCTTTTCTCCTGCCACCCAAGGTTGAGTACTGCAGAAAAATGTGTTGAAACTGATTAGGTTACAGAGATAGGCCTGCATAAATAATTGCTGAAAGTCACCAAAGTCAAAATAATAATAGCAGAGAAAATTAACTTTCAGATAGAAAAGCTACATGTCTATTTGCTCATTTGTATACTGAAGACTAATTCAGCAAATGAAAAATACAATTCTTGAGACAAAACAGATAACCCGTGGATTCATGGTAATAGCTGTTACAAAAAGTAGGTGTACCTTGAGATCAATTGGCCATGAGAAGTTTTAAATTCGTATTTATTTTTTTATTATTATCATATGACTATGTTAAGATTTATACAACTTTCTAGGTTGGTTTGCCCTGTATGTCACCAAGGGAACATAGATTCACAGATAATTAGGTAGAATACTTGAAGCAGTTCAAGGAGTCTTTCTTTTCTTGAATTTTTTTTTTTCTGTCTCCTATCTGTCATCAGTTACTTTCTTCAGAACTGGCATACTGTACAGAGTAGATTTCTTCAATAAATATCACTGTTGTCATTAAAGATCACACTTCTCTGTGCAGTCAACAGCAATTTGAATGTGGAAACCTTTGTGACAATCCTCCCTCTCACAGGAGAGGAAATGTCTTTGGTCAGTATCTCATCCCTTCAAGGTCTCTCTTCTTGGTCCTGAAATAATATTTATAGCCCCATTTGTCTTGTCAGTGCCATTCCCTCTCCACAAGAAGGAGCCAGTTCAAAGTAATCATTACCACCATGTTTTATGCAGGAGTCTACATCTCACAGCAAATACTCCTCCCGGGCCAAGTTGATGAGAGTAGTGTCGTGTGTGCTGAGCACTTCTGCTGTCTCTGCCTGGCTCATTCAGCATGGCCAATTGGTCTCCTTCTCTATTTTTACTTCAGTTTTTGTATTACTATCCCAGAAATGGATATGTTTCAAGTAATGTGACAGGTTCTCTCTCCTTCTTGACTATTTTATTATTTTCAGTGAAATGTATTTTGTACAGCTTCTTTCGCTCATCATCATGAACATTGAATAAGTAGATTTTTCCTGGCAAGTTACAGAAGTCTGACAATTCGGTATGCAGGGCTGAATGCAAGTTAAAATACATTGTGCTGATCCACTATGGAAAAAAGCAAAACATGCAAAACCTCCCCTAAAATCTGACATCTCACAGTCACAAAGGGACTTTCCTACCAACAATTAGGCTGCAGTTGAAGGTATAGTCCATCACTTTTAACTCTAGTAAAAACCTTTCTTATACTTCCAGATGAGCAAATGTTTTACTCCTTTCCTACTAGTAACAAAAGAATTTCTGTATTTTCATTCACATGCAGAACCTAATTTGGGCAGTGTACATCTGATGGACTTAGAGTATTTGTGAGGCGTATCAGCGCTGAACTTGGAAAGTTTTAATTTTGAGGAGCATTTCTCCATAATATTTATACTGAGCCTGAAGTTACAGAGTATGTGGCTGGAGGCAAAGTTTTAGGGAGACTGCAAGTGGCCTAACCATAGTCCACAGACATGAAAACTGAGTCCCAGAATCCTTACTGTCATGTAAGAAACTTGGAAAGATACAGATAACATGGAAAATGCAACTAGTTATGAATATTTTCATACATTTGGTTCCCCATAATCATCCCCATCCCCATGCTGACTGCCAAGGGTGATTCACTGGTTTGGTGAAATTTACGATCTTTGTCCCTCAGTATTGAAGAAAATTGTTGCCTGATACTAAAAAGAGGTAAAATTAAGTTGACTTGAGGTACACTTTAAAGTTAATGAAGTACTTTACCTGCTGTCATGCACCCCGTTGCAGACTCTCCTTAGTTTACCACAATCGTTGTGTTTTTCTTAAAGTTTTGCAATCTTCTTTAGCTTGTAGCATCCTCCCTTCCTTCCCTCCCCTCTATTCCCCCCCATCCCGCTCAAAGATTCAAGTCCTTACTGTTTTAAAAGGTGGGAAAATGTAAGAAAGGCAATCAAAAATTAAAAGGCAGATAAAAGGGTTGTGAATGTATGTGTATGTATGAATTTTAAGGAATTTCACTGCTATTAAAACTGTATAACTGAAATTGAAAAATTAGTTTCTAAATCTCATCAATATTGGAATGCCTAGAGTTGGCAATACTGTGTGTTTTTTTACAGAGGTTCACAAAGCACTGCCCACCACAAGGCTTCCTGTATCCTGGAGATTTAAAACATGCAAGAGCATTCTGTTCCTATTAGATGCCCAATATTCATATCTAAATTCCCATTTTGGCCACAAAAGAGAAATTAATAACACGTCACTTACCATTTTCTATGGTAATTAAGGAGTTGCTCTAAACTGAGCATTGTGAATTTTCCCTGTGTAAATTTGCTGCCACTTTTTAGTACAGTAGCTGAGAAGTCCAGAAATCAAAGAGATGCAGTGACTTCAAACGTGAATACCTAGAGCTGTGCTGTTCTGAATGAAAATGGACACAGAGGTGAATGCTAACATTTTTCTCTATAGACTCCTTCACATGGGTGTGTTTGATGCTTTCCTCTGTGGGGTCTGAAGCTGGAATTAAGTAATGAATAAACATGTCTTATTGAAACAACTTTGACATTTCAACTAAGTTTACACATTAATTAAGATAAGGTTGTTCTAGCCCCCCCCCCCCCCAAAGAGGAGCAGAAATTTGAGAGAACACGGTGGTTGAAGTATAGTATAAAAAGCTGTATGAACACTTTGTTAAATGCACAGATTTAACCCTGCTGTTTTGCTCCTAATCATTATTAATTGCCTCCAGTGGTGGACATTAATTTCCCTATTGCAGCAACATGCATCTTGAGTTTGGGCATATCCTAATATATCAAGTGGGACAGGTGATATAATTCAGCTGGTCACAGCTGGAAAGAAGACAGCCACCCACATGCAAGCAGTCTGTCAGCCTTAGTTACGCTGCAGACACCACCACAGCCTCCATAACAACATTGTACATTTATCTCTGGGGATAACTTTACAAGAAGTACAGCCGATCAGTTCATCCTATTTAATCTGTTGCTGTCTTAGCAGGAATAAGAATGCTTTTGCCTGGGCTTTAGCTCTGAATTTGGAAGGGGAAAAACTTGGGGCTGGTTGTGCAGAAGAGCCTGACCCTCTCCGGTTGCTAGAAAGGGGAGGAAGTTGGCATGGTGTCCCAAAACAGGGCATGCCCTGGTAGCCAGAAGTCCAGTGCTGGCATCTGGACCATGAGAGATTTGCATTCCCTGAAGTACCCAATTCAGACTGGAACCTGCTTGCCAAGCATTGCATTTGTAGGTTCGCATAACAGTCACTGAACCAGAGCAGCTCTGCCAGTACATTAACTATTCTTCCACGTTTACAAGGGCATGAGAAGTGGACACAAGTCCACCTTGGAAGGGACTCGTGGGAAGATTCTCCATTTGAAGGCAAAAGATGCAGCTGCAAAAGCCTGCTCAGCCCACAGTCCTGGTGGGAGGAGAGTGCGCCTTGCTGTCTATTTTGAGGCAGAAGTTTTCCTCCTGGACTCAGGAAGGACATGCATTTCCACAAGAAGTTTCTGGGTTTAACAATGGCACATATGCAGGTGAAGAACGTTTCCTTGAAAAAAAACCCTCGCCCAAGTGTCCTGATTATCTAGTTAATGAAACATGTAAATTACTGCTAGTTTAGAGTTCCTTTCCCAGTATTCGCCGTAACTACACCTCAGCAGCTGTTATGGTGTATGCACTGAATTTAAGCCAGAAGATAAAAGAAGTCTGAGGAAACAAAATACTGCATAAAAGGATCTTGGGATTCGGCCCAGAGGAAAGATGGGGATTTAAACTAAGCAGAACCAGGTTCCACAGTTGCCTTTCTTAACTGTAATTAAATGTAATTTTTCAGGTGGCAATTACCTTTATTTGTAGCAACTAACAAAGGATTGGCCATGGGGCTGTACAGCACTTGGTTTAATAAGTATACACAAGTTTGTTTGCCCGTCCTAACCATTGCCAAAATGTACAAAATATGTTTGTTCAAAAAAAAAAAAGGAGAAAATTAAGGATGGTGAAAATTTCTGGAACAAAGTTTTCCATTTAAAATTTTGTAGTGAATTGTGAAAGCACCTTTCCAGAAGGTACTTTCTTCTTAATATAAAATGATGAATGTATTTTGGGAACCTAAGTGTCATGCTCCATTCAAAGAGGCTTTAAGACAGTTCTTATTTGGACCACCTTGGTCCAATTCCTGGTAACTACTTTGCTTTTGAGTTCACCACTGTAAAAGTGAAGTGCAAGAGTTTAAAAAAGCAACTCAGTTATTTAACAGATCATGTTCTTTTGTAATACACTGATATGAACTTGATGGGCCTTCTTTCTGGTTCTTAGCTCTTGTGCCTTTCAAATTATCCTAATCACATAGGTGTAATCCTCCAAGTTCTTGCTGCATTTTGCAGATATGCCTTATCATTCAAGGACGGCACCACAGAAGTACAGTTGTTTAATGAATCAGAACATTGAGGTGAAACTAGTCCTTAGCATGTAATAACACTTTACACCAATCATTATATAGTGTGTTTTTAAATGCTCAATGATTAGGCTTGATGCATCTAACCTAGCTGAAAACTCTAAGTACTAGAGATAAAGGAAAAATATGTTTATATGGCTTTGAAAGGATTTAATTCTTCACTGCATCTGTGAATTATTCCATACCAGGTCTCCCAAACGATATCTTTTTAATTAGATCTCTGTTTCTTTAAAGGTGACATTCTGTCCTGACAGCATCTAAATTACATTGTTTTCTTTTTCTGTTGGGTCAACACATTGTCAAAGTGAATCACAGTGAATTCTCTCTGTCTCCTGACTTTGATCTCTGCTTTTTCCCATAGAAGAGTCCAGGCTGTGGCTCAGTGGTGTGTCAGTCCTGGTCAACTACTGCAGGCGTCCAGGGCTGTGTTTACCTCTTTCTTGTTCCCCAGCTTTGTTGGAAGGAGCCAGCATTCCACTCGCAGCGGATGGGTCTTGTTCTCTCTCAGCCTTCCTTGGAAAACTCTGTCTGCTTATCTCTGGACAGCTTTATATTTCATCTGGACTGGCACCTGGTTTGGAGGTCTGGAACACAGTGTTTATGTTCGTCTCCTCTTTTTTTACCACTTCTAAGGAATGCCATTTTACAGCCCAGGAGCCAAGTGAAGGCTTGTGTAGGGGAGAGATTTGCTACAAAATCCAAGAAGGAAGGAAAATAATTCTGGATATGCTGCAGTTGTTGTCATGATCTTAGACAAGATTTTTTTTGTTATCTGGGCAGGAGTGTTTGGGTTAAGCTGCCCACGTCACTCCATCACAAATCTCTCTGCCAACCTGTGAATCAGATGCTCACTATCAAAATGGGTCAATTAAACTGTTGGGTTGCCTGTTTTGGATGGCTTGGCTGAAGAGCCGTGTTTTAGCTAGAACTGTTATTTATGAGTTATCACAGGAAGATTCCACTGTTATGATCACTGTTATTAACACAAGTTTAAAGGAACAAAGGCTTTGTACTTAAAAGGAAACAGTCAGGGAGAAGCCTCACACAGTGGTATGTGGGCTGAATTCCTTGCAGCAGTATACATTTCCCTCTTAATTAAAAGAGTTAAACTGTGGAACTAGACATTGATGCAATATGTTGTTCCCATTCTGGAAATACATTCACTAAGAGTTAATAAATAATCTATGAATTCTAATCTTTTAAAGTCATTTCAGAGAGCTGAAGTCATCTGCTATAATTGTAAATGCAGTACCTCTGCCTTCACTGCATTCAAATAGAAAGGTGAGAAACTGATTAGAGGTGCTGGGTTGCTAGAGATAGATGTTCCAATTTAAATGCCACACCATTTGTTTTTAGCAGATTGAGACACTAGAATAATGTTTCCTTTTATTGTAAGGCTTTAGCCCTGGATTTCTACCTGCTTACCCCAGATTTAGCTGAGAAAAGGGATAAATTTTCTCCTTACTAAATTTGCAAGGATTGCTGCAAGCAATACAGGCTGCCTAGATAGACCAGATTTTCCTACTACATGGCACTAGTTAGCTGATGCCAGACCTACAAGAACATCACATTCTCATTCTGACATCTGAGGTGTCTTGCTGCAGAAGTACAGTTAAAGCTGCTTTTGATGAATGTAAGGGCATTGCTCTTTGCTTTGCTTTGCTTTGTTTTGCTTTGCTTTGCTTTGATTTTAAAAGGAGCTGAGCTGACTTACCTGGAAAATCAAGCTTTCCATGTCCAATTTCAGATCCTAAACTGAAAGTACATGGCAGGCTGTAAATCTCCCTAAGCAGTGGGATGACTAGTCATTGCTGAGTTTGGTTCCCACTTCTAGACTGCTACCAGTCTTGGGGTGGATCATTTAAAACTAGTTTGTGGGTGACTGCGTTGTCCAGCAGTTGCAATCAGAACTGCAGCATAGACGCTTTAACCTCTGATACCCATGCTTCCACAAGCAGGTTTAATTCTCTTGCCAACAGTCAAATTAGCTGACACAACACTGTCAGTCAGTGCAGGCAAGGATAAGCCATGTCAAGCTTAACATTCACTCATGTCCTGTCAGTTGTTTACTTATGACAAAATGTCACAGTTTGGAGCATGACTCCCCCTCATCTGTAGCAAGCAGTGAGTTTTAATTGAAATCACATAATCAAAGGGCTGCAGTCAAGCACTGCTGTGATTTTGGGTGATCACAAGTCCAAAGAGGATAATTTTAATGAAGCATAGAGCCCAAGAACTCCCCTGCCAAAGTCCCACCTAAGACAAAACTCAAGCACACTTGAAAGTGCAGAAATACTCAGAGCAAAGATCAAACTTCCCTCACACCTCCTGGAGTGGAACAGAAATGTTACTCACTGGAGATCTAGCCCTGGCTAAACCTAGTGCAGCAGAAATGCAAGACAGGCTACACCACTTTCCTAGGTCATTCAATACCCCAGCATTTTACATGAATAACAATGGTAGCATTGTCCAGTGTATACATTATATAGAGACAGTCAAAAATGGTATATCGATGATAGCATCTTTAATAGCCATAAAAATAAAGTGAGGAAGACAGTGGGTGATAAATAAAGAACAGCCCGTATTGATCCATCTGCATTTGGTTTGTTAGATTTCTTATACAGTTCATGGGAACAAAAATCTGTCAGTTCTTCCTCCTTCAAAATAAACTGCTTTCCATTAACAGGCAGCAGATGATCTCATGGGTTTTACAGAAACATGCAAAGGATATGATGAAGATTATTAATATAGCTATAAATTTCATCAGCCTTGCCTCTTGAAACTTGGACAACTGCACTCAGCAATAATAATAGTAATAATAATAGTCTGAAGGTCTTTTGTATCTCTATAATCTCTCCATGCCACTCACAGTTATGGTAGCTTTGAAAGTGGTACTTTAGCCCACCTGATAGGAAATATCCCTTGCAATGCCTTAAGTGTGTGTTAATCCTGGATCACATGTGAGGCAGCTTCATGACAATCCCACTGCATCTGAGGACTGCCACGCTCACCTGGCAGGAGACAAAGAGAAGCTCTGCAGTTCCTCTGCAGTCATCTTGTGGAGAGCCTGGACTGTAGCTATCCTGGCCAGGTTGCCATGAGCACATCTTTCCATGTATCTCTTCAAACCTCGTGAATGTTCCACAGAAAACTGTTAATTATGTAGCAGCCTTGGGGATGCACCACAGCCAGAAGGATAGAAGAAAGGCCTGGTAGCAGAGGAGGTTTGAAAGCTTTTTGGTACGTATATGAATGCTGGCAGATTGTGCCAGAGCTACTGCTGTCCCCAGCTGTTGTTTAATCCTGAGGCAGCACACTCCTTCACCAGCCTGACCATCATCTGCCTCAGCTGTCAGAGGCTTCCACGCCTTCAGTGCATACTCTCTTCAGATTTGCTCAGCCAGGGTACGATGACAAACCCCATGAGACCAAAGTGTCTTCCTACATTCGAGGTTGAACAGAGAGAGGAAGAATGAAAGCACAAATAAATGAACCAGGGAATCATAGACTACAAGGTGGGAAAGAAACCAAGGATTTTCTGGCTCAACCTTTCATGACAAAAGGCTGGTCTAGACAAGCTGGCCCAGCACCCTGTCCAGCAGAATCTTAAAAGTGTCCAACACTGGGGAATCCACCGTCTCCCTGGGGAGATTGTTCTCATTGTGAAAAATGAGTGACTGATTATTATTGTGACTGATTGGTCTCAGTGTGAAAAATCTTCCTGTTGTACCCAATAGGAATCTCCTCAGGAGTAACTTTTACCCCTTACTCCTTATCTTTTCCATGTGACTCCTTTTCAAAAGGGAGTGTCCACATCCATTGCGGCCACTCTTTAAATACTGGAACATGGTAATAAGGTCTGTATTAGACCTTCTTTCTTAAGGCTGAACAAACTTGAAACAGTTCTCTCAGCCTCTCCTCATATGGCAGGCAGTCCATCCTTCGATCATCTTTGTGGCCTTTCTCTGGACCCTCTCCAGCTTGTCCACATCTTTTCTTGCATAGCGGGGACCAAAACTGAGCACAGTATTCCAGGTGTGGCATGAAAAACTGTGCTGGTTTTGGTTGTGGTAGGGTTAATTTTCTTCACAGTGGCTATTAAGGGGCTGTGTTTTGCATTTGTGTTAAAAAAATAGTTGATAATATACAGAAGTTTTTGTTATTGCTGAGCTGTGCTTACACAGACCCAAGGTCTTTTTGGCTTTTCGTACTGCCACACTGGCAAGGAGACTGGGAGCGCATGGGAAACTTGGAGGAGACACAGCCAAGACAGCAGTCCCCAGATGACCAAAGGAATATTCCATACCATATGACAACATGCTCAATATATAAGGTGGAGGTGGAAGAAGCAGGGAGGGAGGGGCATTTGGAATGGTGACGTTTGCCTTCCCAAGTCAGCATTATGCATGATGGGGCTCTGCTCTCCTGGAGATGGCTGAAGCTCTGTCTGTGAGCTAATTACTTGCTTTGCTCTGCTTACATGCGTGACTTTTACTTTCTCTATTAAACTGGTTTTATCTCAACCCATGAGATTTCTAGCTTTTGTGCTTATAGTTCTCTCTCTGATCCCACTGGTGGAAGAGGGAATGAGGGGCTGCGCGGTTCTTGGCTACTGGCTGAGGTTAATCCATGACACAAGCTCTGAGTACAGTGGGATAATGACATTTTTGTCTCAGCTGGTGATGCTCTTGTTTATGTAACCCAGCATCCTGTCAGTTTTCTTTCCTGCAGAAGCACGCTGTTCGCTCATACTGAGCTTGTTGTCTACCAGGATCCCCAGGTCCCTTTCCACAGAGCTGCTCCCAGGCTGTGCTGCAGTCCTGCATTATGTTTTTCCAGGTGAAAGACCCTACATTTGTCCTTGCTGAACTTCATAATGTAGTTGTTAGACCAGTATTCCAGCCTATCCAGGTTTTCCTGCAGAGTAGCTCTCCCATATGAAGTGTTCACTTCTACACTCAGTTTGGTATCAATGGCAAACTTTGTGAGGGTACAATAGATGACATCTTCCAGCCTAAAGTGTATGTTGTTTTTGGCAGATTATTATAAATGTCATAGTCTGATCAGAGGCAAGTACATAGGGGATTTTGAAATGTGTGTGTACATGTATTTGGTGGGCTCTGTATGCTCTCCAATATGTAAAATATTTTTCTTATTGGGACCCCTGGTGCTTGAGGCTACATTCCCAGAGCATTTGGGAGGTGTTTCATAGGACTTCTCTTTCCCTCAATGGAGAGGATGCCTGAGCACTGCGTACACACTATTTACCTTCCAGCCATGACACATGTTTACATATTTTGTAGGGGAACAGCAACATTTCTTATATAGACAGCACTTAGAAAAATTACTCAGAAATACTTCCTAATTTCAGTTAATTCAAACTGTTGAACAACTTCTTTTCTGCTGTGTTTGGAGCATGGTGCAGTTCTGCATTGCTTCACTGTATGTGGTGCTCATGTGCTGAAACACATTGTATTCTAATCAAGATCACCTCCAAGAAAGGAGGGATGGCATCTAAACTGCCTGTAGTCCTAGATCCGTGCTGACTTTTAAACCATACCATGGGGCTGACCGAGGAAGAATTTGTTGTTCCAGGTCAGAAGCATGCTGTCAACCTCGTGGAGCAAACAGGTGACTTCTAGCCCCTGGAAAGAAGTTGAGCTACTACTACGGAGAGATGTGTTAGGTGGTACAGCTCCCATTGCTGCATACCTCCTCAGATTCCCCATGTATTTTACACTACTCTGTACTGCATTTTAATATAGTTTCTAGCACAGTTTCAAGGAGAGAGTTGGAAAAATGTCAATCAATATTGTTATAAACAAGCCTTTAACTCAATATAATTGTTTGACAGATCTGAGTTCTTTATCCTGCTTGGTTATCACATATGCGCACACAAAGTACATACACACTTAAATAACCTCTGTATTTTAAAGCTGTGCTACTCTCTTTGTCCTTGCATCCTTTCCTCTAATGTTTATGTCCCATTTTCAAAGGCATGCACTGGTATCTGATTATCTGTGTCTTTTTGAGTCTGCATGCAGACATGCAATCTCACTGTTTGGGTAATGTTTCCAATTGACAGACTTCCAACAGACTCACTTTGCTCTTCCATCCTTTGCCCCTTCCCATAGACAAAAATGACCAATGAAGCCCATAGCTTACATTACATCAGATATTAGATCTACTTTCCACAGATTCCTTATAAAGCTCCCTTAGCAAAATTTGTTCTGGACATCAAGGAGGCATTAGGCTAAAACATTGCTTTTGTTGGGGGCGGTTAATTTAGTGTTTAAATTCTTTTTCTCTGTTGACTTCTTTTGTGGAAAATTGGTTCCCTATGTACAGCAGAATTTAACTCATCCATACTTCTGTGATAAAGGAAAAAGTCAGTCTTAGAGTAAAAAATTCTCCCCATAATGCTGACAGCATCATGTCTTGTAGACATGAGTAAGAGGCATACAGCAAAATTATGACACCCAAACTTGGAAAAGATCATGTCATAAAAATAGATTTAGTTACTTTTTGTTAGTTCTAGAGCACTGCCAGTGATTACGGGAGAGGAGCAATTGTGCTTTGTAGATTTGACCAAATTTCATAGCATGGTGCCCTACTGCACCACATACAGAATGGTTCAAGTCCTGAAAAACTGCAAATGAACTGCAAGAGGCTCTATTCACTTCTGTGTTTAGGGCCATCCTTCTGCCCTGCCCCAGAAGGGCCTTGGATCCACTGGCATGTTGTGTTTTCCATATGCATCAAACCCTTGCTAGTGCACCCAAACCCAGAGAAATGCAAATTTGCTGGTCAGCTCATGATGCATTTTTGATGACTGAAAGATGGTCTTACATTAAATTCCAGGACTCCAAACCCAGACCAACATTTCCAAACCTTTCAAGCCACAACATCTGGAGTTACAGCAGTCATTGCAGGGCCTGCTTATCAGACAAACAGCCTCACACAGCCTGATGAATAACTCCCATCCTCTTTTCTCATCACATCAGAACACAGAGCAAAGCAGCTCTGAGGGAGCAGCAAGAGCCATACCCCAACATTGCCCCCTTCAGCGTCTACACAGGGAGAGCCTGCCTGGGTGATGGGTGCAGGTGTGCTGCTTCCAGCAAGGATGGGTGCCTGCAGCTCTGCTGGGTGCCAGGCTCTTCCAGAGCCTTCTGAGGGCATTTATGTTGCACTCTATTTTTCTGCAGACTGATATGTCTTCTCCCTGAGGGCTGTGAGGAATACCAAGGAAGAGAATGACTATGGCTGCCTGGTATAGATCTTTGTGGGTGATGTATAGCTACTGCAGTTTCCAGTTTGGCAGAGCTCAGAGAAATAGCTCTTGCAGAAATATGTATTCCTGAAATGACCTAAAAATAACCCAGTATAAACCTGAAGTGTATATAAAGTTGGAATATAAAGATGCAAAAGGTATAAAACACCCTGCTCTGCCTGTCCCAGGGAGCACCTTCATGGTTGTATTATTCCAGCCCATATCATGCCTTACCCCTCCAAACCATGACTCCCTTCTCCTGGTTTGAAGGACTTGAAAGCAGCAGATGGATTGATGCTGCCTTGGCTGGATTGAGAGGCACCAATGCCTTTGGAGAAAATTTTATTTCTGCATATGAAATGAGACCCTCATGAGATGCAAGTTGTTGTGGGAACAGAGGACCACTGCTCTTCACAAATATTAAAAAGCACTTGAGGGAAAAAAAATACAAAAAACCAGCTCCTCTCATAAAAAGTTGGTTTTAAACTTACCTGCTGTACAGAAATAGAGGTAAATTTTCTTCAGCTGGTTTATCTCCATTTTTAATAGCAGTGCCTGAAAGTCAGCAGAGTCCTTCACAATCCTATATCCCAAATGAATAAATGAATATATTGAGAAATTAGCTTGAAATGGTAAATATGGCAAATGTGTTTCACATCTTCAGACAAAGACAAATGAAAATCAAAGATCTCTGCAGCATTCCTCCTAAAAAGAAAAGAATCATCTTACTGAATAAATTACACTTGAAGAGTCAGCAGTGTTTCTTTATGGTTGAAGATTGCTTCTTAGGACCAGAAGCCTGAACCAGCAAACAAAGTACCTGCTGCTGTCTGCCCCATCCTGAGAGCTCTTCACAGCAGAGCTGAGTAAATAATTCGCAGTAGATAATTTACCCAAACAAAAGCTTTCTTTTTTCCACTTACTGAATGTCAGTACCTTGATTGTGGCTTCCTCTAATTTATTTGTAATTCAAATGTAGTTGTCCAATTTATTATCTTTCTTCTTTCCTAATAGGTCAGATAGACTGTGAAGGGGCTGCTACAAGTATTTCAACCTGCCTGTTCAAAAGAGAGCTGAGTTCATCATGAGTCGTATCATGTGGTTTGTTTTTTTTTTTTCTCTCTATCAAAAGAAATGCAAATTTTGTGATCAGGGAAGAGTTTTGAATGGATAATATAAATTTTGTCCTGCTGGATAAAACCAGAGGGGTTTTCCTCAAAGCTTCAGCCTTAGAAAAATTGTGGTACTGCAGTCTCTGCTGTCTATGTTCAGAGCTGAAATGAAATCTTTTTATTACATTCACTTGGAATAATGGCACCTGCTACTCCAAGCGCAGTCAAAACCTCATTCACTTGCTTGTGTGCCTGGGCTCTAGAAAGATTTCCCAATGAACTTGAACCCCTACTGTGTTAAGCAGTGTCCCTTTTAAATGTACTAATTGCAGAACATAGACTGAAGAGAAATGGTCACAGCAGTGGTGGATGAAGAATTTTTGTCCCTCATTAAGTTTAAGCTTGAGGCTCTTGTAGAGCTTTGTCATTCCAGCCCAGCACTTCTGCTATATGGCAGTATTCAAGCGTGCAGACTTCAAATGGTCTTTTCATGGGCATTCAGGCAATCCAGGCTCCATCGCTCTAATGTCTGCAGAAAACAAACAGGAAAGATCTGGGAAGCCTGGGCAAAGGGAATCTGTTTTCAAGCCACTAGCAACACTAGTCTGCTAATGCAATCCCTGTCTTGGCCACTGGATTTGAGAGATGATTAAAAAAACCCCAAAGCCAGAAAAAAATTGGCATGATCTAGCCAGATGTTAATGGGACACTAGCTCTTAATGGGTATTTGCTTCTATTCACACTGCTGTGTACCACCACTGCTTCCTTCAACTTACATAGTCAGATATAATCAGTGAATATGTTCCTGCAAATTTGAGCAGAGGATGGATTTGTAGAGCAGGACTTCTCAGTTACAATGTGCTTTAACTAGAAAGCATTTTTGTGAAATACAGAAATTGTCACCTCAGATAACATTTCTGTAATTTTTAATTTAATTTCTGTATAGTTTTACTATAAAACCCAATAAAATTTAGACAAAACTTGGAAAGTTTGGTTATTGTTTGCTAGAGTGGATGTATGAGGGGTGAGGTTGATATACGCAGCTTCGGTTTGTCTTTGAAATCCTAGTGGTTCACAGCCATTTTCCCATGCCTGTGGGCTCTGGCCCATGGGTTGACAAGTACCTTTCTGGAAGGTCAAATGCATCCAGATGTGGATAGGTAGAGTTAAAGGCTGCACATCGCCAAAGAATCTGCTCCAGTTTTGTCCAAAATCTCAAACGAAGGGCCCACTCTGTCAGGCTGACAACAGTGTTCCCCACTCCTGTGGCAGTGGCCTCTCGTATGCACAGGAATAATTTTCTTCCCTTTAGCTCTTTATTTTCACAGGCCTTTGCACTTCTCAGATCTGATCTTAGGTGAGAGGAAAGCACCAAATTAATGCAAGAGGGCTGCACTTCTGCAGGGCAGGACTTAATCCCAGGAGAAACCCCATCTCACCCCCTCAAGCCTGTCTGCTGCAATGGTATCACTGATGGAGCACCCCCACCTGCCACAGTCCTGCCAGCCTCTGGGGCAGCACAGCCTCCATTGCATTGCACCAAGGACAAGCACATGCTTCATTCACATGCCCATGCACCAGACCCAGCAGGCCATGGGATCTCAGCAGTGATCCCTGAGAGCTCAGCAACAGGACTCCTCCGTGAGCCATTTCTTCCCGATGTAAAGTGGGGCTGCCTGCCTCTGGCTGGCTGACTGGCAGCTGAGAGGCTTTTAATGAGCATCTCTCCTCCTTGGTAGCACTCACCGAAGGAGACTTTGTCTGGGAGTGAGAGCAACAGTACTGGGCTGAATTGTTCTGAATTATTCTTTGCACATTTAAGAAGGTATAAGTACTATTTTAGAAAGGCTCATAAACCAAAAATGCATCCGGAATATAAAAGGCAGAGGGAAAAAAAAAAAAAAAAAAAAAAGCACTACATGAACCTATATCACTGCATGAACTTATATTTTAAAATAAATTTTATTTATCGCAATTGCCCCTTTTCTGAACCCCTAATAGAACAAATCTTCCTAGCAAAAGCTGAGGAGGGATAGAAAGAAACTAAGGCTCTGTGGATAAATCAGGAATTATAGGCTGTGCATGGGAAACAGTACTGAAAAATGCATGAGAGTCATTTTGTTAAAAAACCCAGACTATGGAATGTTAGCTTTTGTGGAAGAATCAAGATCAATAAATAGAAAGGAGCAAACCTGCAAAGAGCCTGACATTGAGAGCAGAAAGCTCTCAAAAACCCAAGCAGGTTGGGAAAGAAGAGATGTTTGAAGTTTTCAGAGAGGGGTGGACAAACTGTAGGGACAAACCTGAAGACGTCCCCATGCTTTGCACATGGCTGAGGTCAGAGCACAGAAGGGGGCTATAACCACCAACACAAGTGAAGAAATTTACTCTTGGAGAGAAAGAAAAAAAAAAAGGTAGGTCTAGAAAAGCCATAGCTGGAAGGAAATGTCATGTCCAGCTCCTCTTTCTCATGCTGCCCAGCCTTGAGCTGCCACAGAGGGGACTGATGACTGGAAGTCACCGCGACAGCCATGGGGAATGAAGATGTACTGGTGAAACACAGCCTGCCTGAGATGAGTGAGACACTGGTTTTGTGAGACTGTCATACTCAGACTGGTGTCCAGGAGCCCAAGATTATTGTAACAATGACATGGCAGCAGGCTGAATTTCCTTAATGGCACAGGCAAGCAGGAGAGACCAGGGATGAGTGTCAGCTCAAGTAAGCAGCAGTGCTCACTGGTATAAGAAATGCCAGCCTTCACCCTGCTCCTTGTTTTATTTTTTAACCACAAAAAATCACCTGCAACAAACAGGGTGACCAAATAAATGCACGAGCTACACTTGAAATCCAAAGAAGACAAATCCAAAGAGTCCAAAGGTTTTTGTGAAAAAAAAAATAAAAAAAAAAATTGTTTGCAGCTATGTCTATAAAGGAAGATTGAGGATGTTATTAGACGTCAGACACTGCCCATGTGGTGAAGTGTTTCCTGAGCCTGTAGACAGGCTTCGAGGAAAGTGAATTTGCTAATTGCCTTTCCCAGGACATCAAACAGAGGGATGGGGTGGGGGGCAGAGATAGTAATGAAAAAGTAGTGCTGCACTGCCTGCCTGGTGATTTAGCAGGTGTGTGTGTGAGTGTATCTCTGTGCACACCTTCAAATAGCCTGGAAATCAAATGACTGCTGCAGAGTCTCTTCCTCGTGACTTTTAAAGGGCCTCTCTGTTGTGTGCTTTAGATGCAGATTGATAAGGGAGCTGGGTAACAGTGAAGCGTACTCAACACTGATGTCACTTTCCAGGCTTGGGAGGCAAAACATCCCCAAGCAAGAGGAAGCCAAGAGCCCAGGGAAGCCCTTGGCACATCTCTCTACCCTCCTCCTAGCAGTCACCAGCACAAGAGACACAATTAGGGTCCAAGTCATCCCAGCTGATGTCCAGCTGATAGACCCTGGTGAAAACCCTTGAGGCAGGGGATCAGAGTCTCAGCTGGGTAGAAACAGTGCACTAACACCACCCTCACTCATTCATGCTCCAGTCACACTGACTGCTCCAGGACTAATCTGGGGAGAAGTGGGAACTTTGCATCAGAATAAATGTATCTCTCTTTGTGATGGCCATGCTACAAGGCAAGATGCTCATTTGAATCCATGAAATTGGCATTTAAGAATGCAAAGGCCACAGTGCCTGGCTTGGGAAAAGAGGAGGAAATACAGGCAGAATTTTGCAGTCCTGGACAAATGTTATCCCATCACTTTCTCTTCCTGAAGGATCCTCTGTACGCTGGTGGTCCCAAAGGTGTTACCGTGTTCTTAAAATCTTTTCAGTATAATTGAACTCAATTAGCATATGGTGAAGCCAAAGCACAAGCTGACAAGTACAGGACTGACCCTTACATGTTGGTCATATCTTCCTTCCCCATAGAGATGTAACTAGGAAGAAGGAAAAGCCTTTATAAAGCCACTGAAACTGGCTAAATTTAGAATTGGCTGAAAAGGGTATGTGGGGGGATAAATTAATACACTTAAATTTTTATTTCACCTGAATTCAGGAGAACCAAATCTTGCACTTACATTTCTTTGAATTATAGAAAGGAAATTCCAGGCATAATTGTTTTGTTTCCTTCAAGCTGTGGACAGCTTATTTGCTGATGGCTTACATGTTTGATGTTACAATGTCAGGAGAAAAGGCTGGGTCTTTAAAGTATTAAAAGGATTTCTTTTTTTGTTTTGCATAAAAATGTATGAATTCTTTGTTCCTCTCATTTTGACATGCTCTGTGGAGAGTGTATGCTCAGCAAGTCTAAAAACTTTCAGCACAACCTGTCACAGCCTCCAGGAATAGACTAAATAAGTGTTAACCAAAGCATGAAATATGAAACACAACAACACAAGACAGAATGAAGTGAAACTCTGCTCTGATTTCAAATCATGCATAAACAGATTTCCTTGCTATAAGCACAACAGCTGATTTTTTTTTGTTTCCCTTGTGTTTTCTTTTTCAGGGGAGAAAAAAGAAACAAACTGGCATCTCAAAATATTTGACCTCCTCCAAATGAAATTATTTTTGTTTTTCTAGCTGAATCCAATAAAAAATGAACAGAGAGAAATCTTCAGAAAGGTAGTATCTTTTTAATGTGTACTTTCCTCTTCTCTTTCTACCAATAATGTTTTCTGGTCAGAAGGTACTAATAGCCCCTCACAGACACCTTAAAAAATGAAGGGTCTAAAAGTCAGCAGCTGAGTTCAGGACCAGATCCCAAGAAATATCATTCAGCCCCTAAAAAAACCCTTGGTAAAATATAAAGCCTTTTAGTGCCTTTTTAAAAAGGAGATAGCCCTTGGCAGCAATATTGATGTCTTTCATGGACATTTGCACATTGGACATCTTTTTCAAATTTCCTACAACATGGATATTTGGAAAAATAAAGAGCCTTGGTGAGTTGTTAGTAAGTGAGGTTCTTGCAGCTGCTACTTTACAGATTTCAGTAAATCTCACACCTCCCAATGTATTTCAGTCCCTGTTAGATCCTGCCTGCAAGCAGTTGTGTGGCACTGATATCCTGCTGAAGAAAAGTTGACAGAAAGTGTACAATGCTTTTTTTGTAGCAAGTGCAGTTACTTCTGTAGCCCACGTGCTGTTTTTAGGTTTTAAGTTAGCACAGCTGACTTAAACATTTCCTTACATTACCCCGAAACAGTCAGTGTTGCAGCCAGCCAGGGCTGAGTGGACCTTTGGCCAGATCCAAGGTGGCAATTCACGTTTCCTTTATTTTTAGAGTGCATATTATTATCACCCCAATGCAGATACCCAGTGTTTTTCACCCTCCTTTACAGGGCCCTGCAGTCCTTTGATGGTCAACCAGCTGTCAGTGCACACAGGGTATGGCTGAGATTTGGAAATTCAGTTCATGCTTGAATGAATTCAAGCAGCTTACAGTGCTATGGAAAACAGAGATGCCTTTACTCTCCTTCCTGCATTACCCATACAAACACGCCAAAAATCCCATCACTTTTGGTGACAGACCTCACTGCGACATAGTTGCACCTGAAAAAAGAAGTATCACAGATGCACACTCTGCCTTGCAGCTTCATCTGGGAGAAATGAGAGTCACAAGTTCTGGAAATAAATCTGCCTCTCACTCAGCACCAGATAACCGACAAGTGTTCGTCCATCTGCCGTAAGCAGTCACACTGTGAGTTAGCTGATGTGATATTACGGCAGCGTAATTGGCTGAGGCTTTTTGGACCATGCTCCATGCCCCCGTGTTTGATCTCCCGCAGCAGCATTCGGGGGGTGAGGGCTGAGGGGCAGAGGGGTTCCTTGAGACTGGTCTGATGGAGATGGGCAGCAGTGGTGTGAACGGATGGCTGGAGTGGAGGCACTGCCCGACCATGTTAGCGCTTTCTGCCAGCGGCAATGATGGAGAAAGCTTTTGCAGCTGTCCCTCAAATCCCTGTGCCACATAGTCAATACCCTTTCTGCTTCACAGCTAACCTATAGTCACTTGTATCACTTACTGGCCCCAGCACTGAACTTCTGCCTTAATATTTGAGTATCAATTCCTTTCGTCATCACTTTCTCCACAATGTCCTTAAAAGGACACAAGGTGAAGGTGATGGTAATGCATTCTCTGCAGCATCTGCAGCATCCAGGCAGTGTGACCCACATGCTGACAGGGCCCACTGCCGCGGCCATGAACGTCCCCTCCCTGCAAACAAAGTTGCCTTGCTTGCTCCACGAGGTTTTCCATAAACTTTGCTGCTGGTAGAGGGGCTGAGCAGGGGGAATGTTCTTGTGCCTCATACTGGCATCACCCAGCATCATCACCACTGCATTTAGCAGATTGGGGTAGCCCATATGAAGCCTGACTGAGAGTCCCAGGGTCAGATTGCTGGTTCAGGGGTGAAGCAACACTATGATCAGGAGATGAAAACAGTGCTACATCCATCACAGAGACACTGAAGAAGTGTAGAGAAGATTACACAGAAGTTGTAGCTCATTAAAGGAAAACATGCTGAGATATTTTTATGTTGTTGTTACTTATAAAAGAGTCACTTAACACAGCTTATTATGGTAATTACAGCAATGTAAAGAGAGACCTAGCAAAGATTACAGCACTTTAGTACACCATCATCATGGCTTAAGTGCAACATATTTAGGACTCAAACAAGGTGTCTCCCACATGCCTGACCAGGACATAAAAGGAGCAGAAGACCCCTGCATAAACTGCTCAGGCTGCTGCAACCTCCCCAAGCTGACAGAAAAGCTGTCAGTGTTGACTCATCCAGAGGCACAGGATTGGCTAGAGGAGGCTGAGATGTGGGGCTGGCACTGCATTTGGCCATGGGGGAGCCAGGGTGGCAGGAAAGATGGGACAGAGATGGAATGTGGGGGACATGGGGCCCTGGCAGACGATCTTTAGATGAGCAAGCAGTTTACAGATCTCTTCTTCATCACCTCCATCACTCTGTCCGATGCAGGGATCGTGCACCAAGAAAGAGACTGTGAAGTCTCTTTGCCACGTGATTTGCTAAATCCTCCGCTTACACCTCCAGCTCCCAGCAGCTGGGAGGAACTCGACCATAGAATTTAATGACCCTGGTGGGATTTGTCCTCCCTTAATTTATCCAATCCCTTTCTGATACAGAATTTATGTTTTCACCCCTGGAGGTGGTGTCACCTCAGACTGTGTACTCCTCTGCACCCAGATTTATGACAGTTCAAAACTCTCCTATAACCCTTTACACTATAACTGCTTACTACTTGGTTCTATTTGGTTCTATTATGGCAGAGCCCATCTTTCCTGGGTAGGCTGCTGCAAGAACTTCCCAAATTCTGAAAAATCTCAAACTCCTCTGTCAGGTCCTCACATCTATCTGCATTTCTGCATGGCCCCGTGCAGGGAGCATCTCAGAGAATGTCACCATGAAGTCTGCAGCGTGCTTATTTGCCAGCACTCACTGATCTTCCCTAGCACTGTCAAATCTGTTATCTAGATGCTTCATGAGGTCTCACACCTTCACCACCATCATGGCAGTGCATGGCAGTGGAACCTTCACAGCTATCTCAAATCTGGTTTGGCCACCTTGGGGTCAGGAGTTAGCTTGTTTCTGGGGTAAATGAACCATTTGCAGTGCATATAACTTCCACAAGGTCGTGGGGATTTTGTCAGTGATGCTCAGTTCAGTACTCTCAAACCTATTCCTCAGCTGGATTTTCACCTGTATATATTGCTTCACTAACAGATGTTTTGCTTTTCTTTGAATTATTTCTTTATTCAGTTTTCTGAGGAGCCAGGGCTGGAGAAGCCTGCAGCCATATCCTCTCCCACAGCTAAACTACTGCTGCAGCCAAATTCTTCTCACTTGGACTGGGTCCCGCAGTCCCAGGGGCACCTGCTTCA
The DNA here is from genome assembly GCA_038380795.1 of Pyrocephalus nanus. Lineage (NCBI taxonomy): Eukaryota > Metazoa > Chordata > Aves > Passeriformes > Tyrannidae > Pyrocephalus > Pyrocephalus nanus. Next base: position 38,427,751 of record CM076266.1, read on the forward strand.
GCACAAACTGTAAATGAGTCAATGCAGATCATGTTTTCTCAAGAAGGAATAACATTCAGATTTAGATTCACACAACCTGATTCCAGTCTCCTGAAAGGAAGGACGGCATCAAGCAAAGCATTACTCAGGTTGGGTTGTCAGCTTACAGAGATTTAAAGTATGTGAAAAGCAAGGCCAGTCAACAGCATCCATTTCATCCTTTTGCAAATATGCAGATGGTGCTTGCTGTGCTGAGAGTGAAGTGTCCTTTCTAGCCTCAGAGTCATCATGTGGAGCTCTCACGGTCAGTTGCACTGGCTGTAAAAGTGATACTGGGGAAGCTTGGAAAACGATAGGAATGCCTTCTCCTTTTTTAATTCAGTTTAGACAAGTTAGAAAGGGTACTTGGTGACATTTTTAGGAGCACTGGCACAGTGGGCAAATGAAGGCACGATGATCCCAGTTTCCATGTTCAACACAGGCACTCACCAGCTACACAGCCCTACGCACTTCAGATCTCACTGAAAATTGTGGACAGTATAATTTGCAAATGTAAAACAATTGGTTAAACCACACTTAAGACTGCTGAGCACATCCTTATTCCCATTTAGCAGAAGCTATGGCAAAGCACCCCGAAAAGCTGCCATGAATGCGCTCCGGACCAGCCCCTCATTGGCTGCTTTCCTACCTGCAGGAACATGTACAGGTAACATCACTGAGTAGATAGCATAGACACTTGTGAGATCTCCTGCAAAAGTAGATGAGTGTAGCGTCCCATCCAGATGACAGAAATGACTGATCCTGGGGGAGTGTGTTTAAAACCCTGGCGGTATCTGGGCCTCTGTGGGCACGCCAGCCCCTTTCAGCCAGCACCCAATGCAGACATGATTTACATCCATGCTGTGTGTGCCTGCACTTTTGGATAGAGATACCCTTGTGCTGAGGCTGCTGACACTTGATCCCATTGTCAGAGATATGTGATGATCAGCTGAGTGCCTTCATTGCACACAGACCTGACTTACAGCAGCAGAATGGGGAGCCAAAGCCAGCTTAAGTTTCTGCTTCTGCAGCTGCAAGCACATTCATTGACCCACCACAGCCAAGTCCAGTCTTGAACACTGCTCTCCTTTACAGAGACAATTAAATCCCCCATGTGCAGCCTTGTCATTAAAAAATATTTCAATTTAAAAGCAACATTTAGTAATACAGTTGGGTTTTTTTACCAGTTTATTTGGAGGTCAGAGTTGAGCAGAAACCTCAGGACTGGCTGATTTATGCCTGTTTCGTTTTTCCTTTCAATCCATTTTCTCTGAAAAGGAGACATAAGCAGTGAAACCAATATAGTTTTATTGGATCCAGTACACTGCCACTAAAACAAATATATGTACACTCAGACCATTACACTTTTATTAAAACAAATAGAATCTAATTCAAACCAGCATTCAATAGCTACAGATTTTGGTGGATGTTTGTTTTGGTCTTTTTTTAAGAGATTAAATTAAATCCTACCAATACTTTTGCTCAATATGTTTTCACAATCAGATTCATTTGACCTAGGCAATATATATTTATCATAGGTAACACATTTTTATTAAAAGGAAATTTACAGAAACCAGGTTTCTTTTGAGTGTACAGACAGGAATCCCAAACCATTTTAAGATTAGACCAGAAGGGCAGGTGAAGGAGTCTTGATTATTATTTTTTATGCTGGTAGAAGGCATTTCTGCTTAAGGGGTTCTTTTGACTACTACGCTTGGGCTGACAAATGTCGTCTTAGAAATGAGGCTTTTAGAAGTCAGTATATTGCTAGATAAAATATACTTTATACAGACCAGTAATGAAAACAAATATAGTGCTCAACACAAGCAAATGCAGTCATCAAAAGATTACAGTAAATTCAAACAAGAGCAAGGGAACTAGGGCTTACACCTGAATTGAGGTGTAGCTGCATAAGAAGGTATTTAAAAGAACTAATCTGTGGTACCACAAATCTGAAAAAGAAGCCGAAAAAAACTCAATACATTTGTGAAACTGAGTCGTCATTAACAATAGTGATGTTCACTTTGTTACATTTCCACACCTGTGTTTGTAGATGAGATTTTTACTGATGCCAAAGGGAAATATATTTCCTATTGTCACCAAGTGCTTCTGCAAATCAAGCCTAATTCTCCACGTGTGTCTAATAAAAACCACAGCACTATGAAAACCTTATTTTGACCTTCCCAAACCTTTCTAGTTCTTTATTCATTGTGATCTATCATTTGATCTGGAGAAGTTACTGTCTGCCTTATTCTCCTGTCTCTGCTTCACTTTATCAGAGAACAATGCAGAACTTAGGAAAAGTGCATGTAAAACCATTCACTTCTTTTTCCTGGCAACATTTTGCAAAAGAGGGATTGATCCTGCTCTGCTAGCCAAGCTGTTTTCTCCTCCTCAAAGGAAAACACTCTGTGGAGGTTGTTGAGATGTGCCTGAGTGTCAGTGGAATGTACATTTCTGTCCAAATCAGAATGTGTGCACTTAATTCTCGTGGATTTATTTGAATTTCTTTTCTTCTGTTGTTAGTAAAGTTTGGCAAGAAAAAAGGAAAAAGAAAAATTATTTTGTAATCCTGTATGAAAATTAGCTGCAGCAGATTGTAATGGCCTCCTCTGAGCTCATAGTGGTAACAGAAATGAGGATGCAAGCACTGCAACCACCAGGGTGGTGCCCTGGCTGCGTTCAAACGTACCACAGTTGGAAACAGGCACATCCACGACCACTGAAGCACAATCATGGTTGCTGCTTGAGTGTCCCCGAGGCTGCCAGGAGATGTTTGGTTTTTGAAAATCTTGGCGCGGTCTGTGTCAGGAGTGCCTATAAATACATGATGACACAGGGCAGTTTAGTGAGGGGAGCATCCCCTGCTTTTTCCCCCTGCATCCTAAAAAGTGTTGTTTTGTGTTGACCTTCCCTCTTGAATCAAGGGCTCTCTCTGAGTGTCAGTCAGGAAAGCATCATTAGATAGCAGTGGTGAGGGAGCACTATCCCCTCCATATGGGCTGAACAGCTGCCTTTGCAGACTTCCGAGCCAAGGGAGCAAAGGATTAAGTTCAAGACCCATATCCAGACATACTCCCCCACATTGTGCCGAGTGGCAGCATGGTGCAGGTGACAAAATGCTTTCACTATTTCCAATCCCCTTTGCTAGAGACCAGCTACTTCTCCTTTGCCTCATTCCAGTGACAACATTTCCAGTCAACAGCTCAGCAGCTGCGTCTGCCCATCAGGCTTCTCCTCCCTGCCAGCCTGGTGCAGAGAGAGGAGAAAAACTCGACCTTACTCTGAACAATTTTAATTAATACTGACATTTATCAAGCTGCAGAGGAAGCAACTGCTGCTCATTGCTTGGGTTTATGTGAAAATAGTAGAAATAAATGGAACTGTCATAAAGTTGTAGACCATCCCGTCTTCGTTACATCTAACGCCTGGGAGAAGTGAACTGTGAGCAGCAAGAGATACAGGAGCTCTTGGGGAGGCTGATGGACTGCCCAAGCTCTGAGGCTTTCTATGAAAAGCAGGTTGTTTCCTAAATCATGCTGCCTTCTTCATATGTGGACATGTGGATCTACTTGGGATACCTGGAGATAAGCTTTGTACAGTGACCCAGTAAATGTCACCCATGTCCCCACTATGTCATGCACTGCTCTGAAGGTGGCAGACCCAGTCCCTCATGTGATTTGGGCATGATGTGCTCCAAATATTCTGAGTCTGACTCAAAACCCATGTCTGAGTCCTGCCAAGAGCTGTTCATCACCTGCCTCACACCTGCCAAGGACTGCAGGTCTGTGACCTGGAGGCACGTACACTTCTGGTACAGGCTCACTGAGGTAGAAGGGCCAAATAACTGCACTATATTGCTGCAAAATGCAAACAGTACACATTTTTTGTTTCATGCAAAGCCTGTATGAGGCCTCTGCATCCTTCCAAGCCACCTTACCCATTTGCTGATCATTGCCTTTAAAATGTTGTTCTTAAAGCTGTAGTATTATCACAGCTTTCTACTAGGGCAGCCTTTGGATGTTTCCACCTGCTTATTGACAGGCTTTCCTTGTACTACTCTGTAGAATTTCTTTCCTAACAACAATGTAAACCATGGAAGAGAAGAATTTCTTATATCCTGACTCCTGGAGGTAGAAAGAACTGCTCTTTCTCCACAGAAGTGTTCCTTTACTTTAGTTTAAAGGACACTCCCCAAGTGTCCTTTAGTTTAAAAGCAACGACAAAGAAATAAAGAAATAAATAGGAAGACTCTGTATTATGGGTCAGCAGCCTATGTGGTTTTCTTTGCAAGAACTAATATCTGACCTGACATGCAGGTCCACTGGTCTGCTATAAGCTTAAAATATATGCTCTCAAAAGAATATTTTATCCCAAAAAATCTCAAACCCAGTATCCTGTGAACAAGTTAAAAATAGACATTCTAAGCAAGGGATCTGTAGGTCAGGAGAAGCTTATCTGTAATCCCTCAGGGAAGGGTAAATTCTGCTCTGGACCCAGAAAAGCCCAGTGGAGTCCTCTCAGGGTAGAAAACTCTGGTGTTGGTTTGTTGTTCTTCTACAAACATGCAGTTCTGGATTGATACCAAATACTCTTCTGAATGTTATTTTCACCTTTAATTCCTCAAAGCAGCTCTACCTTCCAAGAAGCAAGCCATGTAAGCACTCATCAGTGCTTTCCCAAGCTCTATGATGGAGCCAAAAGCAAAGCCTAAATCCCTCAAACTCTGTTCACTTTTCTACCTCACAGACATACTGTGTGAGTGAACTGATGAATTTCTATAAAGTGCTTGGGAATTACAGAATCAGATCCTGATGGCAAATAGCTATAGACTGTCAAAGTAATAGGCACCTCCCGCCACACACCAGCTCCTAGTATCCCTAGACAGAGAGATCTGTATAATGTAAGACTCCAGATTCCGTTGCAGCACACAGCAAGCCAGGATATCCTCTCTAACCCTTATTTTTAGTGCAATTGTTTAATATCATACAATAAAGCAGTCATCCTATAGTGACTTTCAAATGGACTCTCTGATCCTGAAAACGCACTGTGAATGATAAATTATTCTTCGCAATATCAGTAAAATAAAATCCACCTCTTCTTTTCTCCCTTAGCTCTAGCCAGCAGCAACTGTTGGCCGCTGATAGCTACAGACAGTACATTTCCCTTTCAGGAAACAAATATTGTTTTATTTTGAGGAAAAAAATATCCCCTGTAATGTCAGCCATAAAGTACAGTAACAGGTCTTCAGCAATACATTGAATTATACACACCTAACTGTATTGGAGACTATAAATTCATCAGATGGTCCAGGCCAGGGGGCTTGTGGAGTGGAAGAGATTTGTCTCTTGTCCCCCTCCGGGGAGAACTGTCACCCCAGCACTGAGATATTGCTTGAGCGGTGACTCTCCAGGGGCAGAAAAGGCAGAACTTGCTGAGTCTGTTTGTGATGTGCTTATCTATTATTGACATTCATATCCCGTAATAACTCAGGGAATGAAAATAGAAAATGTGCCCACTCAAAACATCTTTAGATCCTGAAATAACTAATTTCTACTTCAGGGAAGAGACTGATTTGGTTCCTGCCAATCCAGTCCCCATGGGAAAATACCTTGCCATCTTCTGTGGAAAGTTTTTAGAAATGGACATGATTGTGGGGATGTGTAAGAAAACATAAAAGAAAATCAAAGGCAGTGATAATGTCACAGACGTGGCATTAAAATCTACTTGTGGTATTCAGCAGTTACATAATGCACAGTGATAAGATGATATTTTTTATGTTCCTAGTGCTTACTGTTTATTTTTCTCCATTTTTGGGAGCCTGGTTCTATTACCTTTCTCCCCCTGACAGTTTGCTCTAACCTTTTCTACCAGCTTCTCTAAGTACCATAAGGTGCCCTCTTAGCAGCTTTTGAACAATATTTCATGTCTAGTCACCTTTGTGCTAATAAAGCAACTTTAGAGTGTCATCTCTTTATAAACTCTGTTTTAACAGAGAAAATAAAAATTAACATGGAATGTAAAAAAATAAAATTTTTGGGCTAAAGAAGCAGGTTAAGTTCTTGGGGTTTTTTACATACATTATCAATACATATACTCACTGCTCTGTTATTTCCATATGGCTTGCATTGTAACTCCTAATCCATGTAAATTTTGAGCAGCTAATTGCCAGTTAATACAAAATATAGTCTCTTTAAAATGAGAAGTATCCTTGCCTTGCTAATTAACAGCTTTGCCTGATATAAGTAATTTTCTAAAGTACTTTTTGTGATGTCTACTGCCATTTTTATCTTTCTGTACTGCTCTCATCAAGTGGGCATTATTTTTATAATTTTGTCAAGAACAGCAAAAATGATTGGATGCAAAACCTCAGTAAAATGATGAGACTGTTTCATCTCGTGACTTTTTGGGAGTTTTGGTTAAAATGCCAAAATATGAATCAATCAGCACACCACTTGTGTAACAGAATGTTCTTTGGTCACTAATTTCTGTCAAGTCTACTTGACCAATTCAGTGATTTTAGGTCAACATTGAGATCAAGGCCTTATTTCTTTTAATAAGCCATTTTTATTATAAAACTATGCATCATGTTTATTATAAACCTATGCATCATGTTTATTATTTTTAGTCATAGAATTTTCACTAGAGATCTGTTCCCCAGATCTGTGCATTGCCCATTACATGATAATAGATACATTATACTTGTTATAAATCACGCAAATTCGGGGACAAATTTGGCCTGATGTAGTGTACTGTATTAGTTCCTGAAATTATAATGTTGGGTTTATAGCCCCTGTGTCTGTATGGGTGAGGTGTAAGCTAACACAGGGAGAAAGGCTCAGTATACTCCTAATTTCAGTCTATCCTTCTTCATCTTAATGCAAACAATCAATCATTATAGAAGGAAGCATGATACCAATCCTTTCCCCACTGAGGTCAAGTAGTGACTTTGAAGTAAGAAAACTGGCTTCACTGATAGAAATGATAGACAATTAGTGTATGCTGTATTTAACAGGAATGAATGCACTTGATTGTTTGGTTTCCAATAAAGCAAAATAAATGGTACACAAATCCATTAATAATGAAGAATCTTTGGTTGTTTCTTTGTTGTTATTTTTGATGCTCAGAAGTGGGTCACTTGGTATGTGCATAAACAAAGAAGATAAATGGCTAGAAGAGGAATGAATTTTCCATAACCTGATTAAAGGATACGTCTGGCTCCTTGGAGAACGTTATAGTGCTTAATGATTTTGTTGTTGCTGTTCCTAATGTGTCTAATGTTTGCTGTTTAAGAAAATCAAGAAAAATGTTAAAAGGTTATTCCAGAAGGGAGCTGTCAGCCAGGAGGAGGAGAAAGCTTTGTTTAGCCAACAAATTCTCCGCTGGCAAAATGAAGAGGAAGAGAAGACCCCTCCCAACCCCAACCCACAATGAAACTTCACTAGATCTAAAATGAGGGGTCAGTAAATTGTGTGATGTGACCCGTAAAATCCTGATCCCCTGACTGCAACCTAGCTGGAGTATGCATTGTGCAGCCCTATGCACACAGGCTTCAGGTATATGCCCATTGGCAAGCTTTGTGTGTGCCCTGGGAGCTGGGCTCAGGGAAGAAATTCCAGCAGCCTCAGTTTAGACATACTGCAATAAACCTGAGATACTCCATCTTCCAGCATCCTCTTCCCCAGAACTGAGTGTCATTTCTGCTGAGAGCCAGAGCACCCCTGTGTTGGACAGGACCAGATGGTCTGACCTTGAGTGTCCCTGCATCCTGTGCCTAGGAAGCCAGGCTAATCCTTTTTGCTCCCTGCCTCACTGCAATTCGTACATGACAAGAAATGTGTCTTACGGGAGGTGCTGCTGGCATGCCCAAGTTGTGGAGCTGGCACTCTCCCAGAGTGGTCTGCAGCACCCCTGAACCCTGGAAACCCTTGCAGGGAAGAGACCAAGAATGGACTGCTCTTAGCCCAACATGCCATTTGGTTGGTGCCCTGATACAAATTCAGATGTGGATGTGGGGATCTCCCTGGATCTCAGTGACTAGATACAGGTTCTGCAGTTCCATAAGTTTGCACAAATTCCTGGTGTCAGCATCTCCCAGTCGCTGCACAAAGTTCACTTCTCTCCCAGCCACGTGATCAAAATCCAAGTGTTCCCAGGATAGCGTGGGCTCTTTTGTTGTTGGCTGTGAGACTAGACTTAAAATACTAATGGGCTGTGTTATTATTTTAGCATGCTGCTAGTACAGTGCTGTGCAGAGCAAACTGGGGGAGGGAACTGGCAGACGCTAAAAGATCATAGCAATGAAAGTTGAGGGAAGTTGAACTGACAAAGAAAAGACAGCTCCCTAGCTTGAAGGGCTTTCTGCCTGCCAAATTGTGAAAGTCTTCTGGAGACAAATGGAGCCATGAGAAATCCCTAAAAGAGAAGATGCAAAAATCATCTATAATATCATGCAAAGGCTCCTTTTCAGCATGAAACGACAAGCCCCTTAACCAGAGCAGTTGCAGTTAGTGATCCCTGAAATGACAATTAGGAGGATGAGGACAGTAATAATACACCCTTGAAAGATAAAGCCTTTATTAAGAGAAAATTAGCAAAATTATTTTCTAGTATTACTCAGTAGTTTGTCTAGGGTCACACAAAGGTTGAACTCGACTCTCATTAGAGACAACACACTTTTCACGAATCTGTATCTCCTTAAGAAAAGAATCCCTATTTATTTCTTGTAAATGTGTTTGCAGTTTGTATAGCTCCTGCCATAACATCATCAAGCTGGTCTTTGTTAGCTCAGGATCCTTTCACATCGCTCACCATTTCAGTTCCCATAACAACAGAATACATTTGTAATATGAAAACTCAGCTTCTCTCAATTCTTTTGGGTAAGCTTGTTCTCTCCACTTAATAGAAGCTTGTAACACGCTAGAGGCTTGTGCAAACCTGAAAACTTGAGTAGTTTAAAACAGTAGGTGTTGTGATGAAAAGTGCTTAACTTTCCTATCTAAACAACATCTTCAGGTGAAGTGACAATTTCAAATGCCTGCAGCTTTTGGCTTTGGTATAGTATAGCCAGGGGTTGCCACACCATATCTGTATTTCCTAATTAAGATATGAAATACATGTTTTTGAATATGCCTTTTTAGATTCCATCAAATTCATTGTGTGTTTATGAAAACACACAGCCGTACCAAAGCTAGCTAGCCTAGCAAGCTTTATCTTCAGCCTATAGCTCTTTCCCTGAATTCAATACTGCAGGCACAATTTAATGCAAACCCAATTTATGACTTAATGCTCCAGGGACCATAGTGGGAGATTGTTACATTATTCTTTTCTAATCCTATTTGTGTTTTAATTTGCTAAGTCTGTAATGAGGTGCATGCCTTGAATAGATTCAAGATCTTTCACATTGCTTTTGACTTTGTTTAATATAATAGATTGTACAGTTTGCATTCAGAATTGAGGTGTTCCAGTCAGTACTATCTCTTCATTTTCAAAACTAGAGTGGATAAAATTATGTTCTGAAAGTAATTGTATCCATGTTTCCTTGTTTATCACTTAATGGTTTATTTCCTGTTATAATTTTCTGTTACAATATGTGAAGTCACAAAAATCAATTCTCGGTGGACTCTGACTTGACTGTTTAAAATTACTCCCCAAAACACTCTGAAAAAATTATGGAGAAAATAAAGCACTGGGTAGTAAGTGGCTGGCTATACCGATTCTTTTGTATTATTGCTTCTCTGATTTTTTTGTGCTGTTGAAACTCTAGTGAAAATATAAAGAAATGGAGGAAAATTTCAGTTACATGAGATACTCAAGTGATGATAATCTACATACCTCTATTTATGCCAATGATTTATGGTGATAAATCTACCCCAATATACCCATAGCATTTTTGTTTTAAAATCTATTGTCTGTGATCCCAATTGTCATTCTTCTACATCGAGAACAGCAATCCCATTTCAGATCATCTCTAGATTTTAGTTTGGTTTTCATTTTGTTTTTAGAAGAAAAAAAAACTCCATAAAATATCTAATCTTCTTTTCATGACCAGATTATAAAACATATTGTACCACAAAACTGTAACAGTTTAGAAGGGTGAAAAATTCAGTGCCCTGCCATCAAATATCGGGGAAGGGAAAGGAAAGCAAGGCAAGGCAAGGAAATAATGTCACAGTGACTTGGATTTAAACAGGAATCTTGTTTTCAGACAGCATACAATACTAATAACATTTCCCAGATTGGTTCTCCTTGCTGTATCATACAAATATGTGTCCTGAGTCACCTTCCTCCTGTAACAGCCAAATTAGGCTTTTGGTTCCAAATGCATGGTCAAAGCCATTTAGGTTTTTTCCTGAGCTCTAACATTATAGGAATCTCTATTAAACTCACAAAATGTGGCTGGAGCAGCTACAGCACCTGACATGAAATGAGCTGCAGGCAGACATTCCACAGAGTACAGGGAACAGTGTTTACACTGATGCTCACCTTTCAGTGTTTAGTACCAGTCCATGTCAGTTCTCATCTGGATGAATCCAGCAAGGACATGTCCCAGCTAAATGCCATCTTGCAAAATCTGTCAGACACTCCTCTTCATTTCTCCCATGTTTTTCTTTCCTGGATATAGTTTTGCAGTGGAAAAAAAAAAAAAACAAACCAGGATTTTATCAAAATGAAAAGACAGGGTTAATCTTTTCCGAAATGCATCCGTCCAAGACCTGGAGTCTATTATAACAGTACAGCAGAATCATTCCTTATGAGTTGCAAATGCAGGAGTCCAATAGTGGGAATAGTGAAAGCTCTTGTAATTTAATTTCTTTTTCAAGTATGCTTTCTGTTCACTTTCCACACAGTCTTGAGGACTAATAAATCAGAATAATGGAAAGCTTAAGAAATCTTGCATCATATAAAAAGCTGCTCTTAATTTGTGAAACATCCACCCATGCCAACAGATTCTTCAGTTTCTTATTTCATCAAAGTGAGCATGAAGTAACTGCAGCCTTTCTCAAATTTCAGGAGAAGGAGACTGGGGAGTTTGGATTCATATCTCTGGCTCTGAGCGGGTGGGTGCTGGATCAGTTGCTCCAATACTCTTTTTTTCCATCTTGAATGCAGCTAAAATCTCTCATAAACTTGATTTTGGTAAATCCAGACAGTGGGAAACTCCTAAGCACCAGTGAGGCCCAACACTGTGACATTTTTAAGCTCTGAGAAAACATCTGTGGATATAATAACACCATCCAAGCAAATTCCAACTCCACCCTTGGTTAGTACTGAACACAAAGCCTGAAACTCTAGTAAATACCTTACAGGTAAACTAAAGCAATCTTTATTTCAGATGGCTGAGAATGGAAGGTGAATAATCAGAACAGCCCCTGGTTAAGAGTAATTATTTTTGGATGCAGTGGTCTCTAATTTGTTGCAATGTACCTGCTCCCACTCACACTGGGTAGCAGCTGGGGTACTGACAGGGAGAACAGAAGAGGAAGGTATAGGTGATTTACTTGGGGGATGAAGTAGCATATCAACAGACATAATAAAAACACCCAAGTCTAGATAGAGAACTTTCAGATAATAATCTTCGTAGAACACATGTGGCCTTTGGAGTCCTTCTTGATAGTCTGCAGAATAAAATAAATTTTTGCCTAATAACTGAGATTTCCTGGCACCAGGACTGGTTGAATCCCCCAGTATTGCTTCACTGAATCTTGCTGTGCCATGGAAAAATAAAAAAAAAGCATGCAGGCTGTGTAGTGTCTGTGTCCAACAGACACGGCAAAACACCTTTAGAAATTGGAGAGAGGTAGTTCCCAAGAAGGGCTGCTGGCCATGAGCTAGGGGAGGAGCCCATCAGATCTATGGGAGAAACTTAAAAATGACACTCATGACTTACAGTCACAGCCTGCTTCCACTATCCCCCACTTGGTGACTGGATTAAGAGCACTGTACATCCAAAAATTCCTGTCAGACAACTTTAAAGGGTTAAGTGTCATCCAGCATTCAACCCTTGCCTGTACGTACTGCAGGCAGTGAGACCCCTGCAATCCCCCACCATGGGTTCCCAGGGAGAGAGCATGGAAGCCTCTGAAGTGGATCTTTGGTGAAAACAAAATGCTTGACTCCAAGAGTTCAATGCTGGAAACCTCAGAGTTTCCATCTTGCCTAAACGCATTGGTATTGCCTCTCTATTTCACTTTCACACAGAGTCACACTCTCTACTCTGCCCTGACCTAGTCAGATCGAGAAATTAGATAAACTTACACATTAGTCCCCCTTTGGACGTGACTAACACACCACTAGGACGAGCCCATGCTTAACCAGTTACTTTATGGCTGTAGAAGGTGAGAGTTTGAATCTTCTCAGGCTGATGAAAGAGCTGAATATGTATTGCCCACAGTCTAAGTGCAATGCCACCCAAATTTTATATAAAACCAAGACATGATGTACTTTTCCTATGTTCTCATTTACAAAAGAAGCAGCAGCAGCTACCCCTTCTTTCTTCCAAAATTTCCAGTGGATGCCAGAATTGTCAGTGTGTTCATTTCCTCTGCAAATTCCCATTGGACTTAGATCAAACCAAGGGTTTTAGTCAAAACAGACCTCAGTTTCTGTTGCTCAGACAGTCCTGAGACAAGTGCTGAGCTGCTCAGGTTGGAAAACGCAATCTGTGGGGAAAGGATGGAGGATACGTGCCTTCACAGTCAGGTGAGAAGCAAGCAGGGCTTTAGACTTGTTACTCATTACTTGAAGATGAGCTTCATCTTAATATCAGCCTTCTAATGGCTGGGCACCTCAATTACACTCACCTTGACTTCTCCTTGAGGCAGCAGGGAAAGATGGGCAGGGATTTCCCAAAGCACACTCGCCTTTGCTCAATGCAGGTACCTCATGATGTAGTTCACTTTTCTCTGGAATCAGCACAGATTCCCATCCTTCCCCATGCACACTTGGCAGCTCCCATTGGCTGCCCTGGCCACCACAGGGCTTGCAGACTGCCTTCAAAGCCAGGACAGCAAAATCCTGTAAAGCAAGTCAGAATTTCTCATAGCACTGCCCCTGTCAAGTAGAGGTTTAGTTTTACTTTCCTTCCTATCTGTGTCCAGATAGAGTAATTGGTTTTCAACAATAATAGGAAAAAAGCGTGTTGGAGTACGAGAGAAGGATGTCTCTTACCTGTTAGTGTCTAGGAGGTATTTATGAGAGAACACATCTTATTTATTATGGAAGATGCATATTAAAGCACTAAAAGACATCTGTGACTTGATGGCTGTTGGTGTATAGTAAAGAGCAACTGCACAGTGACAGCACAGTTGGTAAAGCCTATGGAACCCTGTGTCTAAAGAACAGAGAGTACCAGGGCTGCAGGAGAATCCCTGTCACCTGGCAGCAAAATGCACGTGCAGGGAGCAGCTATGCACATTTGGCCAGGGAACATTTGCCACTATGAGCTAGGAAAGCTGCAGTGTCCTTCCTCTCCCCACTCAAGAGTTAGTCCTGCCCTTATGCTCCATGTTGCACAGCCTGAGAGAGCCAGGCCCCCGCACAGCGTACCACCCCCCATTTTCACTCACACTTCACACCAGTAACAGACACCTCCAACCTGCAGGTCACAGCAGCTGAGGCTGATTTAACAGGAGGCAACCAGTCTTCTGCAGACTATGGAGAGACAGGCAGGGAAGCATTTCCAACAGTGACAAAAAAAGAATTCAGTGACCACAAGATAAAATGTGTTCAGTGTGTAATATGGTGCCTGCATGCTAAAATTCCTGGAGGTAATTAGACTTCATGTTTGCATATGCTTATTGCTTTGTCTCAAGTATATTTTTCCTGAACGCGTTAAATATTTTCTTATAATCTTTCTCGAAGACATAAAGCATCCATTTCTCCACAAATGAAATCAGATATTTGTGTTTGTTCCTTCATATATATGCATGTAGGAACGTGTGTGCATACATCTATATGTCTTTATTGAACATAATAATGTGCTATAGAGCTAGCTAACCTTATACTGGTTATTAAAGAAACACAGTAGAAGGAGGACAGCTGTTAGGTGTTCTTTTCAGGAAGCTGACAGTGGTGGCTGACCTTTATCATGGCACTGGCATGTATTAGCCAAAATAATACCTTAACATTTTTTTTAGTACCGGACTATATGTTCTGTTATAAGGAATAGCAAATGTTTAATCATAAATATTTTAATGGCTTCAGGGATTCATGGTATTCAATGACTGTGTTAAATGATAATAATCACATCTGGTTTATTACTATAGTAATTCAGCAGCTTCTCTTCAGTAGTTATTTTTTATTATATGTGCTGTGCTACTGTCATGGTCATTTATAGCGGTAATATTTTAAAGTGGCTCATTTGTTTGTTTAAGGACAGTTTCACAATATATTTCTGTATTAATATACATTTTGTACTATTATTTCCAAGCTGCCACTGGAAAATTGATCCTATCTTGTTACGATGAGAGGGGCTGGGACTGATGCAGAATGCCTATGCTGAGGAAAACTGATGGAGCAGATGGGTAGTGTACTGGCCTCCATTGGGGCTGTAATTGCTGTTGAGTTTTATTCATAAATGAAGGGGTTCATTAAGAAATAGTTAACTAATAATAAACATGAGGGGAGGATTTGAATCAGGCAGAGCACAGACAGAAAAATACCATAGTTAAATAGTCAAAAAGCAACTGGATATGGCCATTTTACAAATTATTACACAATAATACTCCCAGTTTTTGCATGCTAGTGCACTTATAATGGAGGCACTTTTACTAGGGAGACAAGGGAGAACTGATTGATTTTTCTGATCATTTTATTCACATACCTGCCCACTCTCAGTCACAAGAGAGAGGTCTCATTTATCTTAATGGGATCATTCATGAGACTAAAGGTTTGGAGGATCAAGCCATATATCAGCACAAATGGGGAGAAAGTAGCAGGACTTAGTTATCAAATTAGAGGAGGGACCACTCAAGACTGATAAGACCTTCCCATCACTACTTTCTCAGCTTCAATTGCCATTTTCTAAAACCTTATTTTCCATGGCATGCTGCACTTCCTGCACATGGCATTTTCAGGGATTTGGGATTCAAGTTATTTACCTGGCAGAAGTGACAGTGGAATATAGATGTTTTGGAGAGTAGCAAGTGTGAAGATCTGGTAAACTCTCATCAAGCCCTAATAGCACTTGGGACTACCCCCATCCTCAGCAGCCCAACGTTGTATTTATGTTGAATTTAAGGGCAGCAGAGAAGCTCCTGGACATCATGACTTACACCAGAGCTTGTCCAGTGTATTGAGACCTTGCATTGCCTTTATAGCTGGCACAAAATAATAAGTAATTGTGTTCATAGGTTTGAAAGATGTAGATAAAAGTGATTTATAAACCACATCTATGAGAGAAAAACTGGTACAGCAACAGTTAACTTTCTGCTCTCTCTTTTTTTGCTCCTTTCTCTCTCTTTCCATTTCCTTTCCCACTCTTAATGACCTGGTGAAGGAAGCTCTATTCAGTTCAGCAAAATCTCTCCACTATCCCACCACACAGGATGTGTTGAATTGTTGCAGCAAAAGTTAAAAGGAAACTAAGGACAATTGTTAGTGCTTCTTTCCTGCTCTGTTTTCTAGTTGGTTTGATTGGTTGGTGGGCTGAGGGTAAATGGCTTTTATAGCGTTGAATGATGAATGACTCTGAAATAGTCTGTAACCAGAAGTGCCAACTGACATGTTGCTGATTTAACTGACATACAGGGTTATGTTTGTATAGAGTCACTTAAATAAACATGTGTTAGGCTGGAGCCAGCTACACCAACCCTTCTTCTTTACTTCCCGTCCACCCTCCATTTATCACTAAAAGATAACGATAATGATTTGATCTTCTTATCAGTCATTCATTATATTAATTAATTCAAATGTAATTGTTTTAAATGCCTCTCCATTGCTGTGGGTACTCTGTACAGCACTTAAGACATATACACATCAGAGGACAAAATAAATCCTCAATAAAAAGATACACTCATCAAACAGTCTCCTTCAAGCTAGCAGTCCCTTTCATCCCACAATTATCTCCTTAGCCTTCAAAGCAGCCTCTCCCTAAATGCTCAGGAAAATAAATGGGTCCAGGAGCTTGACAAGGAGTTCAACTATCCCAGCTCTTATAAAGGAGCCAAAGAAAATCGTCACAGAAAAAGCTTTCCTAACAGACTTCCCCTTTCCTCTACTCATACTTACCTTTGTGCAGTGCTTCTTCCTTTGTGGCTTTCTGTGAAGCTTCATCAAACTCTATAAAGATTTTTATTCCTCTTTATGGCTTTTCTGTCTCCTAAGTGAAGTGCAGAAATAAATTTCCAATCTAAGCTTTAAAAATATATATACTGGTATTGAAACCCACACTTCTGTGTGATTACAGTAGGCAAGTCAATATGCAACAGTCTGGTTTCAAAGTGTAAATCAGGGAAGAGTGAAAAACAAGGATAAGAATTTATGCAAGGGCTCTTCCTATGGGTAGTTCTGCTTGGCTTTTGGGGTCTCTGACTGACACCAGCTTTATTGCAAGGCTCAGGTGGGCTTAAATTTTAACAGCTCACATATCAGAAACACATGGTTACTCAAAGTGCCAGTGTGAGATAGCATCAATTATAAGACTAGTTTAGGTACACAAGGATGGATTATTTTCACATGAGGGAGTAAATGGAATTTAAAAATTTTATCAATTACATTTACCCTGATTTAATTCTAATATTCTCTTTATTTCCCATCAATGTGCATTGGGAGTGAACTCTGCCTCGCCACAGCCAGTCCCCAATTTCCATAGCAGTATTCCAAAACAGTACAAAAGATTGTCTACCCAAATTAGAGAAAAGCTGGACAAAAGCCTTTTTATATAAAAAGGCACTGGTTTGTTAATCTAAAACATCACCTCGTATTACTTTATTCTAGTACTTTAGTACTCTGCGTCTGAGCCACCAGTAAGGTTCTCCCTGAGGTTGCTTACTTGATGAATCAGGCCATCTGTTTCCAGACCATTCTGCCCATGCTGCCACACAGACTAGAGAACAAACAGACCTTGTTAGTGTCAACGTGAGAATTTTTAATGCACTCAGTTGCCAGATGCAGTAAAGCTTCCTAGCCATCTCTGAGATGCTAACCCACACCTAAGACCTCAGGTGTGTATTTCTGTAAAGGGTTTCCTAACTGGCTTCCTAACCCTAGGTTACCTGGAGCAAGCAGGAAAGGAGCACTGTTCAAAATAACTCCTGGGGCAGAAATAGAAGGGTTAGAAAGGAAAGCTCTGCAAAGCCTTCTAGGCCCCATCTGTGCCTCCACTTTCACCTCCGTTGAGCTGAGCTGGGAAACTCTGGCAGCCACTGAAGGTTATACCACCTGCTCACCATGCCTCCATGCTTCAGATGAATGGAAAGAAAATTCTTAAAAAAGCTCATGGTGGATTCGTGGTGCAAATCAAAACCAGGAGCAAATCACTGTAGCTGTTCTTGAGAGTTTTTGTTTAAACGTCTGTTTTAATATGGTGGTGTTTCACCCTTCTTTTTCTGGCTTGCTCAAGACACCTGGATTGCTGTTGTCTTCCTTCACACTGAGCTTATATAAAGGATGTCAACCCACTCCATGGAAAAAGACTGCTAATTAACTGTCCTCCCATCCTTCCCCTCTGTTGTCTGAAAAAGGGCCTCTCACACTGGGAGTCCTGCAGAATTACAGGACACAGCAGTAGCTGTGGCATTTAATATCTTATTGGAGACGTGACGGATTTAGCACACCCTTGCCCAGCTATTTGGATTCTGGAGAACACTGTAGGCCTGATTTCTGTCAGGTCTAAGCAATGTCTCATTGCGGGCCTAAATTGTAGGACAGAACCTCTTTAAGGGAAAAGGAAAATGAATAGCACCCTCTATAAATTAGCTGGAACAAACAAACTAGTTGCTCAAAGTTACTGTACTCCTGCCAGGAGTCATAAACTAGCTAGCTGTGTTTAAGAAAAGTAAAAACTGTTTTTCCTACCATGGAATAAACATTGTCTGGGTTCTACTCCTAACCACAAATGGCAAATGTATGCAACTATCTGAGAACCAAATTCTGCTCACTTTCCAAATTCGCTTAATCTCCAATCCTGGGAGATTGATTAACTCGATGGGGAAGCCAACTCTGAAGTTGGAATAGAAGTGTTTTTAGAAGTAAGTGGTGTACAGTTCATCTAAAGAAGCTGCTCTGCTGAGGCCAGCAGATTTAACCTAGATGTTCCTGCTTTCCAGTTTTGCAAGCAGGGTCTTGATTTTAAGTAAGAGACCTGAGAAATAGATACGACCATTTTTTAAGCAAAAGAGAAAACATTTATCTACCTCCAGAATTAATTGCAGAGATTTCCAAACAAACTTCATAATGAGAACACATTCACAAGGCACACACAATATAAATGTGCTGTAACAAATGAGTTTTTTGGAGTCCAGAATTCAAAAAAGCAGAGGGCTTAGATCATCCCATTCACCACTGCGAGCTGCTGACTAATTTCGCACAAGCGGTGAAACCCAGAGAACCCCAGGATTCCTGCTTGCCCCCTCACTTGCAGATGAAGGCAGGAAGTGTGTGTAATATGCATTTGCATTGCAGCAAGAGTGCCAAGAGGCAGGAGCTGTGTCTTTTCCATGGCTCTTTTCAATCACATGGTGTTGCCCCGGTTGTCCTGACTTCACAAAGAGGCCCTGAGATCCTGCTGTAATTGCAAATATATCTTATCCTCAAATCCTGCATCCACATCTAGTCCATGGCTTCCTCCCAGCTGGGCCTTCAGCTGTGCATGGTTGAATTCTTGGGGATTGACACAGTTCACTTGATCTCTCTTGACCTTGCCTTACCAGCAGTTGTTCAAAAAGCCATTTAAATGCTTTTATGCCTTTGTGAACAATTCTACAGGCAAAGTAGATTACCAGTATGTTAGCAAGCTGTTGAGATACTGACTTCTTTCAAAAGAGTTAGAAATAGATCTTCATCTGTCTAGGCATCTTTGAAAAATCTCTTTGCATTCAAACCCTTCATAAGCCAAAATACATTTAAAAATCTAATCCACTGTGTTTAAACTTAAAAAGGGTATGGAGTTACTTAAATTACCTTTTCAGTGCATCTTGGTTGACTATTAGATCTTTCGAGAAGATTTTTTACTTGCTTTATAGTATTCTAAACGTGCTGAGTATTCTCAAAATAGTTGGTCTTACACCAAAAAGGAGAAACAACCCACAGAATGTAAAATTAATCAAAAATATATTTCTTGGGGTTTTTTTCCCCCTCTGTTCTACTTAACATTGCTCCTTATGTCTTCCAACCTTTGGGCAATGCCAGCATCAATTTCATCATTATCCTGTGTAGTCTCCAACCATATTAAAGAAAATCTCTCTCAACAGCAGTATACATCTGCATTTTCTCCTGATTCTTGATCCATCAGTGAACTTGCCAACTGTTCGTTGAGAATAAGTCACATCCCTTTTGAGAAACCATTACTTCATGATTTTTAACTAATGCAATGTGTAAAGCAACAACCTAGTATGAATTTCAGAGGGATTTTTTCAATCCAAACCTGGTCTGGAGGTCAGCACGAGAGATAGGTTATTTGATAGCATAGGATAAGATACTCTGTTATTTCATGACATGCCCTCTAACCCATTGCTGTCTGAATAAAACATGCCGTTTTTCAACATGTATTTCTTGGTCATTAAGTTTCCTTCCTGTCCCTGGACTTCATACTCTGCTCTTGACAGGTTTCTTGGGAAAGAACTAATACAATAGGAATCCCCAAAGCAGAAAAAAAGTTTCTTCACAGGAAATATTAATTCCTGGGGGTTACACTGAAGCAAACTGCCATGTGTGGTCATTTTGCTTTCTGACTGGGATTACATGCAGGAAACTGGTTGAGAGCTTGGTGATTGATGTGGGCTGCTGGATTTGGTCAGGGTAACAGATGTGTATTAGATCCCTGATCTAACCACAGAGAAAAAGTTTTAATGCCTTTAAAAAGTGCCCAATTACCTGGTTTTGCCAAACTAGTTTGACACATCACCTTATTCATGAGCTATCATTTTCATCCCAAGGACATATAAACTGGGTAGCATGGAAAGGCATGTTCAACTGAATAACTGACATTCAGCTGTGCAGAAAGAAAATTGAATGGGCAAGAGGTCCAGGTGCATATCAATGCCTCAGACTTGTTGCTGTATCCAAAACCCAGTAGGTCATCTCTTTCTTTCCATCTAGAATTCAGTCTACAATGAGCAGGAATCCTCCACAAAATCCATAAGACTAAATAAAAAATAAACTAGACTAATTAAAAGGCAGAAAGGTATGACAATGTAATGAAGGTAATGTGGGTAGCAGGGCAATATTAATGACCTCATCAAATGCTTACCTTGACCTTTTTGGGGAGGCTGAGGTAGGTTTTTAAGTTTTTGAAAAATTTACAGCAATGTATGAAAGAGATGAATAGTTCTGTACATCTGGTGACTGACTGCAAATAAAGCAATAATATGTGTCATAGCAGCATGTTAGCAAGTTCCTTTTACAATCAGTTAGCTATAAATCCTGACAATTCACACATAATCATTTAATGTATACCAGTATAAAAGCTTTTGTACCTCTGGGTTATTCACTGCGATCTGTCTGGCCCTTGTTTGGACATGCAAGTTCTTCAGTGCAAGCACTGTCTGTACTTTGGATTCAGTACAGCAAAGTACAGAGCATATTGTTGGTGTTTAAAAAGGAAATGATTAATATTTCCCCTATTTACTGTACTAGAAATTCTAATAGATACCATCAGATTCTCTCAACTAGTCTCTGCTAGTGCCCAAGCACACAATGGCTAGTTCAAAAACCTTTTGTAGCACTGAGAATGAAGTTTCCCCTGACCTCTGACTGTTTTGCTGCCATGTGCTGGCTTTCTGAAGTAGACAGCTCACAGTGGACCAGCACAGGTGTGGATCAAATTTACGGACAAGAATGTGAAGGGTATTTATGGTGTATGGAAAAAAGCCCCATCTTAAAAGTATCATGAGGCAAATGTTCTCTACTCCTGGTCATTCTGCAAAAAGCCTGTGTGCACGGCTTGATCTGGTGCTCATTTCACTCTGCTGTCACACTTTTCATCCAGTGTAAGAGTCCTTGAGAGCACAACAAGGATGTGCTGCAAGACAGTGCTCCCTCTTGACTCTCTGCCAGGAGTAATGGTGAACACACACTCTCTCCCAGCTCACACACATGCTGAGGATTCGTCAGCCAGTCATCCCAAATTTATACAAAGATAGGAAGAACACAGATTTTTTCAGGATATCAGCTGTGAGGAGTGGGTTTTTTTCACAGGTCTCTAGATGGTCTGCTCTAGGACTATATCTTTGGACCTGTATAGAGATGATATTCCATAGTCCTGAACATTTCTTTCAATCCTTCAGTAATGAAGAATACTGAGGGAAGCTGCTACCAACAATGCTGCTACCAACAACAGATATTTTTTGTTGAATTAAAGGTCTGCATCTATACCTGCAACAACTTCTACCTGCTCCTATCCTACACAGGGATGAAGAAGAGAGGAAGGATCGGGGCAGGAAACAAGCATATTTGCTGCTGGGAAGTCTTTTCCAACATGACTCTACTTGATTTGGGGGCTTGGAGAAACAAGGCAATGGCCCACACTTCAGAAATCACAGAGCTGAAGGAGTGATCTGCAAAGCCAAAACCAGCAACATTTCCTTGGACTTACCTGAATGACAGGGGAGTTCAAAAGCCCATGAGACAGTTGTGTGGGCCAGTGAAAGATGCACTGTCACTCTCACTAAGGCACCATCAACACCACTGTGTCTTTGTCAGGATTTTGATGACAGGTGCATTGACAGCACAGGCTTAGAAAGAGAGCTCCATGCATCAGTAACTCAGAATACTACCCAGTTTTAGAGGTATCCTGGATAGTACCAAGTTTTGGAGGTATCTTGGATCTCTGCAGTGATATATGTGCCATCAAAACATAAATGTGCCCTTCCAAACTGGATGATTTTCAGCAACAGGAACCTGAAATCAAATTCTAGAAATTATTTGTAACATGGCAATTTACACACACTTGAATAATGTTTCTAAAGTAATGCAGGCACATCTGAAATGTCTCCCATTAGGTGAGAGTTTTCCAAATAAATAGTGTGGGAGTTAGCCTGTGGCAGTGCCAAGGAGCAGACTGACAGCCTAAAGCTGCAGCCCTTATTTTCTGGAAAGCATAGAATCACAGTCTTCACAAATGTGCTTTGCTTGTCAGATTCTTGGAGGATGGAAATTGTCCAGTATAAACTGTGTTGAGACCACAGTTTTGCAACATTGGAAGGAAAAAATAAAGTCTAGGCTCATGCCAACCTTGTAACCACATTGGCGGTACACTAGTCTTATTTAGAAGTGCAAGTCTGCAGTGGTTTGGTCAGCCCAGGGGAATTTCTCCAGATTTACAGCCACATACCTGAAAAGGTTTTGGAATGAAATCTGTTGAAAGGAACAGAGGAGGACAAGGATGCTCAGAGTTTAATTTATATAAGCTACAGTAAACAACTAAAAATTAAGCTGAAACAGCCCTAGACAAACCCCCTCCCTCCTTACCCTTTTCCTTGTGACATTTATTGCAGGGCCCTAGAGAGGACTGGAGAGTATGCAGTGATATGAGTTTTAATATTGGAATGTAAAACATTTTCCAAATGGTTGAGGGGAGAAAGTTTTCTTTTAACGTGTTCCAGGAACGGACCTGACAAAAATGCCTGATCTGAAAAGCCCTGATGAAGAGTTAGCCTTTCATTACACGGTATTTCCTTTGAAGTGGCAAAAGTGTATGTGATTAAGGATGCACTTTTGTCACGGCTGCCTTGGGAGTCACATATCCTGTGATCACCGTATTTTATTTTATTTTAATCTGTGCTGTTTGACATTTTGAAGGGTTTGCATGCAGTGGACATGATGGTAAACACTTGAATCACACTAGGAATATCAAAAGCTGCCAAGTCAAATACCAGAGCTGCACAGGAGGCTGAGACAACATGGTCTCCAGTGATTTGTCACTGCTGATGGCACTTGGGGGCCGTGGGTTCCCTTCTGCCTCTGGATTTTGGGAGCGGGGCAGGCAATGCCAGAGTCTTGCCAAGATTTAGAAGATTTTATCAAATACTGACAAGTATAGCCAGCCAAGAAGAGATTTTGTCTACAGTTTCCCAGAGGGAAGCAACCCATTTTGAGAAATGACTGGTTTCTGTTGTTCTGCATTTATACGTCTACCTACACTGAGGCATTTTGATATGTCCACTGAGTGCATTTGCTGAAAACTGATCAAAACACACCAGTCATCTTTAAAAAGAAGTCTATTTTCCTAGTATTAGTTTAGCTAATGAAAGAAAAGCTCACAAATGGCTTATATATGCTACAAGAACCTGTATGTATTTCAAACCTGGGCCTGTGTTTCCAAAAGTAAATAGTTTGGATTAGAAATAAATAAGTGATGAAAACTTTGGCCATTAACATTGAAGTTAATGAGTGCAGAAAGACAGAATCTCAAAAGTTTCTCTGAAAAACAAATTTCTTAAAACCTAGACCTTGCTAGCTTCTCTGAGCCTGCTGTCTCCTATTTTATTTGGGTAGATCTCAGCTCAGGGAGCATGAGGAAGAGGATGGGCCTTCCCTGATCAATGCCTTGCCTCTGATTGAAGAGGCTAATATTTCTGGACTCTCAGAGAAGAAATGATTTAGGAGAGTCCCTCTTGGGGGAGTTTAAGGAGGCACTAAGAGATATTGCAGAGCAAACAGGATAAGAAGAGACCTCCTGTACTTTCCAGACAGTGTCTTCCTAGCACAAGAATAACACATAAAACTATTCATGTAACTATCCACCACCATCTAGACAGCAGTTTGGTTTTGCCTAGTGCTGCTCCAATCGGAAACTTGTTCCAGGACCTCCCTGCTCTGCTGATTAGAACTTTCTTCTAATTTGCAGCAGATGACATTTATTTGTGAGCAATGTATAACCATTTGTTCTTGTGCCAATATAGCCCTAAAACTTAAAAAAAAAAAAATTTCTTCTCTCTGCCTGTTGTTTACTCCTGATGTATTTATAGACAGTGATCCTTTCTCTTCTCTGTCACTCCCTTGTTTAACCAAATAAGTCCCAGCTGTTCTGGGCCAGAGTCATGGGGCATCCACTGTCTCTTCCACCCTGTGCTGGTCTGCAGGTCTCTGAGGGAAAATGAGGGACTGAGCCAGTACCCAAGAGGACTGCGCAGCGGGAGTGCAAGGTGTTTTTGTTGATTGCCTTCATCATTTGTCCTTGCATAAGACAGGCAAAAATGTCAAAAGAAGGATAGCTGAAGAAGGTTTTACCCTGCAGTAGTTGTCCATGGGACTGGCCCTAGTGCAGAGCCTTGAACCCACTGTGGCTCATCTGAGCTGTGTAGAGCAGACCAGATTTTCACCACAGAGGGGTACACAGAAGGACATGTATCTTAGAGCAGTGGATGAGCTGCAAATTCACACCGTCGTCCACAGTACCTCCTTCTTGCACTTGCAAAGTATACAAAGGAGCATAATTATTCCTTCCTTCCATCAAGAGGAATAATTCTGTTTAGACAATTTTCAAAGTAGTGCAACAGCTGCACACCCCACCCCCCCACCTCAGCTTCATGTGCTGCAGAGGGGGACAAAGGCTCATGCAGCAAACACAGGCGTTTTACTCCGTATTACAAGACAAGAACTTTCGGCTTATCATTTCACTGGACAAATGATACAAGCAAAGCATGGCTGAGCAGCTCCAGGCTTGGCATGAACGGCTCTCAGATAAATAAGGGTAACGTGTGGCTTTTTTGACAAGCTACCACCAAAAAAAACCCCAGAGCATTCTGAAATATGGCTGGAAGCAAACAGGGCTCGACCATATGTGACTGAGAATGTTATTAATCTCATCAGAAAAACTTCTTCCATGTCACATAGGAAACGTCTCCTTTTTTTTAATTACTCGGTTAAACTGCAACAAATAGGAAAGGTAAACTGCTTGTGGGATGACTGAGTCTCTTCAGGCCCACGTTCAAATAAAATGACATAACAAAAGCAAAAGTAAGCATCTTTCAGTGTGGCTGCTTCCACAACACCTTGCAAACAAGTTGTTGGAGTCTTTCTATCTGCTTGCCTAATTTTGTCCATATTGAGTATGCAGGCAATGTGGAGAGTGGGGAAAAGCACAGTAACTGGTACCCAGCAGCAGCACAGCAGCTCCTGACAGCCTAGAACCACAAGTGAGGAATGTTATATCCACAACTCCAAGGTGTTTTCTGTTATAAATTATAGTGAATTTACTGTGCTAAGAAACTGGTTTCTGGAGAAAATTATAGGCAATGTGTCAGCTACAAATGATTTATGCATAAAGCAACCTGTACTGCAGGAACCCAGGGGGTATAATAACAAGACAAAAAATCATTTAATCTTGTATGTAAATTTAAGCAGGCAGGAATTTGGGAAGAACTGCTTGTTTTTATTCCATCTTGTGTTGCTGCCAAGTAAAGACAGTATTTGAGCAGAAAGGCACTGATGTGGAGCAGGTAGATAGGCTTGCCAATTTCCAGCAAGGCACATTTTAAACCAGCTTCTTGGTTTCAGTTCAACACCCTCTGAGAATTGATTGGTTTCCATTTGACAAGAAAGGAGTCAGAAAAGCAGAAGACTCTTTCTGGGCTAGATAAACTCAGCATGAGCAATGCAGTCTGTGGACCCGATGAATGCAGAACATGCCGGCACTCAGCAAAAAAATGATTCCTCTCCCCTTATTCACAGGCAATAGTTTATTAATTCTTAGAAGACTCCTGCTGGAGAAAGATTGTAGGTGAGCAAAGAGAGCTGAATCAGCTAAGACTTGAAGAATTGGCACTGCGCTGAGCTTTGCAGGCAAATAGACATTTCACATGAAGTGAGTGTCATTGCAGATAGGCATAAGCAAATGAAGTGTCATCAAGTTTTCTCACCTGATTTTTTAAACAATTCATTAATGAGCTTCAAGGAGCTAATCTGGTATTATATAGTAAAAATAGATGGCCACGTTCCAGCTAGACCTTGTCCCAGAAGAGGTGTTGCAGGCATGCTAATTAGTAGGCAGCTTGTACTAGGCCCTCACTTTCCCATGAGGACAGCTAGATTTTGCAGAGAGGAAGCAGAGCCATCGCTCCAACTTTCCTACCGCCGCTCCAACTTTCCACCACCCAGCGTCCCCCTGTCTCTAAAAAGAGACAGAAAACAAACTGCTCATTCAAGCACTGCTTTGCCTGATTCTTGTGGCACAGGGATCTTTTCCCATCCGGTGAAGAGGACTCGCCTCTTACTCTTACTGTCACCACCAAGGAGTAGCACAGTGAGATGAAGCAAAGCGATTGGCATGGGGCCAAACCCTGCTGCCCTTGTCATTTTGTGCTCAGGTGCAACTTTCCTTGGTGGATTCATAAAGGACTAAGACTGAAAGAATGAGGTTTGTGAAATATTTACCATTACTGCACATGATAATGAGTTTTCTGCATATCTATATGCAATACACACACACACATATAAATGCAGTGCACACACACACACATATATGCAATATGTCTGAGTTATGATAGCTGTGGGAGTGATTGCCTGGAATTGTCTGTCCACTGTAAATTAAATATGACAGTTCTACATCTGCATCAATGTTAATGCTCTTTTAAGACTCTTATTTCTCAGATGCTGGTGTTGGTCTTGCAGTCTTTATTTTTCTTTTGGCATAACAGATATAGAGGAAGTCTTATCTCTTCATGGTCTTGCAGTTGGGATCTAAAGAAGGCAATTAGGGTGAGGAAGGTTAGGGGAGCTCTGGAAGGGACCACCCAAAGTAGGTTTATAGCAATCATGCTTTGTTACTCTATTGCCGAGAGCAGAGCAGAACAACAAGGGTGAAATAAAGAATTAGTCTTTGCAAGGATAAGATATTTGCATGAACTTTGTCCTGAAGGAAAATGCAGGCAGAACAGTAGAAATCCTTCCAAAGTGCTGTGATGTAGAAGGATCTTTCTCACCAATATTGTCGAGGTGCTGTTGTGCTACGGTTCATAAATAAGCCATGCAGTCTTCTGAGCTTCTTCAGTGTCCCAGATAGTCTAAGCAGGTCTCCCCTGCTGAGGTCCATGCTTGAGCCATAAACAGCCCTGGCATCTCCCCACTCTGAAGCAGAAGGATAGTGAGAGAGCTCTCCTTTCCATTGGTTCACCACCTCCCTTCTCCTTCAATTCCCCTGCAATCAGAGGTGCCTTATAGCTCCAGTAAGACCCTGTTGTGCTGCCTTTCTCTGCAATGGCTACCTTGTTTTGTTCCTGCCCTTCATTTCTTTTTAAATAAAACCAAATCACTGTCCTTTAATCAAGCCCCAAGCTGGAGGAGGACCAGGCCTAGTTTTCTCTCTTCTTTCATCTATGCACTTCTGTATCTATACCAAACTCATTGGTTTAGGGTATATCTCACCTACAGGCCAGCTGTTACATGTATTAAAATTGACACAACTTCCGCCTTCCCAGAGTATGTGTTAAGAAAAGGGAATCACTACCTGCTGTAGGAAAATCGCAGGGATGTGCTAGATGCAGTTCCTTTTTATTTCTCAGTTAATGCATTTAGAAGTATTTTTCTGAATACCTTTACATATTTCTTTTGCGATTTCTGTGAGGACACCCTATATAAGAATTTATTACTAACCATGTGAATTGATTGGTGTTAAAAATACCATGAGCGTTCACAGGGAAATGACAGTCTCATGGTGTCCTACTGACAGACAGAGTCTTTCACGGGGGCTCAGGAAGAACTAAATATTGTAGACCTCTTTGGAGAAAAGGGGCCTCATTGTTAACCTATTAAAGGAACTCTTAAAAACAATGAAGATCTGTAACAAGTAGTTCAAATGGAAAAATACATTGATTTATTCAATGTTTTCCAGTTTATATGGTCAGGGAGACAGCTCAGGACAGAGCCAGTTAACAGACTGAGGTTAGAAATTAAGAGGACAGGACTTAACTTTCCATAGCAGCATGTTTAGACAGGAAGAGAAAGATGTGGTTTGTGTTTAGTGAGCAGCTAGTAAAATGAAATATGTTATGTGTATGTGCTAGTACACCCTCATTCCCTGCCTCACTCAATTTTCTGCTAGGATACCATAAAGCTGAGTTACTGGCCAGCTGCAGCCAACTGTGCTGCTCTTTAAACATTATTATACTATTCTAGACAAGTAGGTGAAAAAAGCCTGGCACATGAGCTGCCTAGAGTGAGTTCACCAATGAAGATTTTGCGCCCCAGAGGCTTCAGCTGAGGCGAGAACTTGGATACAGTTTTGTGTTCCCGATGTCCCACAGCGGGTAGAGACTTTCTAAGTATTACTTTTCCTACTTTCAAGCCAATGGCATGGTCTACCTTATGCCAAGAGGTGCAGTACATCCCCAGCTGAGGTGCAATGCTGCGGTTTCTTCTCTGCTCCAAGGTTATCATGCCAGTCAACGCTGGGTGGGAAATAGCAGTACTGTGCTGCTCAGGTGTGCCTCTTCTGAGGTAGGAGGCCATCATCATGACCTGCATGAAAAACATGGGATGTAGCTCATTTTGTGGGAAAGACTGAAGAAGAAGCAGGCTGTTACACAAGCCTTCCATTTAAGGTGTGAGGCATGACTGGGAGGAGAAAAAGGTTGGCTTGAGCTGGATAATGACTTCATTTGAATAGGTAATACATAGGATTAAGGACCACCATCTATTTAAAGACATGTAACAAATAATCCCAGACTTCCTAAAAAGTCCTCTTACTGACAAACTGCTACTGGATTTTCCAGCAGGGTCTAGGTTCAGGTATTGCTACCAATACGGTGTTGAGGTCCAGGACAATTGAAAGCAGTCAAAATTCTGCTGTGTACTTCAACAGAAAAAAAATTGAGCCCTATATAATATCAACTCTGCAAAGCGAGATTACCACTTAACTCCACCCCAGTACATCCCCCTGTAAGAAACCATACATTTGTAAGTTCTTAAAGAAAGAGAGCAAAACATCAGTTCACAAGGTGTGCTCACAGGAAAGTGTCACCCATCCTGCACTCAGCTACATGCAGCATGAGTATGTTAAAGAAAATGTGAATAATAGCAACAAACCTAAGAAGAGATGTACTTGTCTCATATGTTTTAAGGAGTATGTCTACACTCAGTCTAGCAGCCTCCCCATAATGTAAGTTCTTTCCTTTTTTTTTTTAATTCCCATAAAATTTTACTACATTTGTATGATATGCAATTAATGAGCCATAGAATCATTGAAATTAGAAGTGGAAAAGATGCATTAAGTCATCTAGTCCATCCCCTGACAGTTCAGGATTGTTCCCTACAGTGTATTTTTATATTTTCTAATACTCTGTACAGTCCAGATTTAAATGTCTCCAGAGATGGAGCTTCCACCAATTCATTTAGAGAACTGTTCCATAGTTCTGCAGCTCTCACTGTCTGGAAAATTTTCCTCTTAAGGACACGTACAACTTTCTTTTCTCACTTTTACTTCTGTTTTACTTGTAAGCCCTTCTACCAACTCAAATATTTCCCCTCCCTGCTGATATTTATACTTTTTGTCATCACA